>JAHWFP010003300.1:36375-92224 GCA_023313725.1 Lithobius niger
CGTACTTGGTAAATCCCGAAATAATTGGATACTTTTTTATTTTATTATTTTTTACTTATTTTTTATACTGTAGTTTGAGCTAGAAAAGCATATTCCATTCAATGCCTTGTTTTGCCACCCAGAAATTCCGTTAACGTTGTTTGTATGTTTTTTGTCGACACAATTACAAATGGATCAAATGTAAGAAATTATTGAGTTTTATTGTTAATTATTGCTAATGAAATTGGTACTAAATTGCAGTAAAAACACAACTAAAACATTGCAGTATTAAAAACAGTTATTATTGTTACTCATATAACAATTTCGGTATATTGTCTTGTCGGTCTAATGTCACTGGCGGTATTTGTTGTTTCGGGCATTTGGTCGTTAGTCATGTATCCGTAGGCTATATATCCGTCGGTGTTTTGTTTTTCTGTTCGTTTGTTTTCGGTCACTTTGTGTCGGTCATTAGTCCGTCGGTGTAGTAAATTTCGGTGACTCCTTCACAGAAGGCTGCAGCTGCTGAGTGCATTAAATTGGCCTGAGAATGAGCGTGGACTTGCATCCTCTGAATATTCTCCAACATTATAAATTGTTGACCAGTTACCGGCATCAGCTTAGGAGCTTTGAAAATCGATCAAAACTCCAAGGAAGCCGATTCGGGTATAAAATCCGCTTGTTCGAAAAAAAAGTGTCTCTTTTCGCTGCTCGTTTTCACATTGAACAGGAAATTCTCTAATCCAGTTCTTCACCAGTTCCATGAAGAATGCCTCCATGACACATAAGAGGACGTGAGAACCAAAGCAGAGCATCTAGCCGACTGCAGCTTTAACTTTTTCTGTGTTTGGAAAAAGGGCATCAGTTCTTAGACCACTGTTTTTGGCAGTCTTGAGTTACAGAATCGGGAGGTTGAAAGCAGTTCAGCGTTTTTTTTTTTAAATATGAGTGGTACGATCACATAGATTGTATTTTGTTCCCATAGTCATCTTGTTGCTTGCAAAGCTTGCTTAGAAGCAGAATCTGCTTCATGCTCTTCATTACCTGCCGAAAAGATACTTCTTTGACATGACAGGAATCTTTTTCATTTACAGAAGGCACAGGAGAAGATGCTCGTATTAAAACCGGGGAAGTCTGTGTTTCAGAAGGAGGCTTTGTTAGTGATGGTACTTGACTGTGATGGAGCCTTCGTTTGTGACGGCACTTGACTCTGTGAAGGAGCCTATGTTTGAAATGATGAAAACTTTGAAGACAATGTCTGTGTCGTAGACTACGAAGGGACATTTGCTTAAGGTGCTAAACAAAGTTGGTAAAAAGAATCAATAATTTCTATTTGAGCTTGTGACAAAACCCTTCGTTCTTGCTTGCGACGAGACGGACGATGATAGTTTTCATCAACTGATGAAGGCAAAGGCTTACAGTCATAACTGCTAATTGGTCGAGGGGGGAACGCTTCCTTCCAGGAGATGGTCGTCGAACATAAACAGGGAAAATTGGTGATCTTGAACAATATTGCCGATAACGATCATCTGTCTCTTCTTGAATATTCACAAATCGGAGAAAACATTCTCGCCCAAGAACAAGGACTCCTTTTAGATTTGTAGGATAAGGAACTCTCTAGGATCTATAACTCTTAGAAGAAAAATTCAATTATCTTGATGGCAAACAAGAGCTTCTGACCTCCGACGAGGAACTGGAAGACTTCTGTAGGAAGGGCTTCGGTCTCTAACCCTTGATTTGGGTGGGAATCGATGCTCTTGTTGGAATTATGACCCCTGTCCTTGCTTCGTTGCAAAGGCAAAGGCTTTCTGCAATCATGGATAGGCTTTGATGAAGCAATAGGTGTAGCATCGTAACAAATTACAGCCTTTTCAGAAACATGTGAAACAATATTTGGATTATCCACCAATAATATTTTCTCATGCGTTACACTGGAATTCTTAACAACCTGCAGGTGGGAGGGGGAATTCATATTAACGGAGGAAACATTAACAAGGTTCTCCGCATGCCACGCAATCTGAACTTTCTCAATGTTTACAGCATGGTCACAGGTAACACCGAAATTTTGTTTTCCTTATTGCCCAAAGAACAACGCTTAAAATAAGTGGAGTTAGGTGGGGAATAAGGCTTTTCCATCAGAAGTGATAATTGCAACCAGTGGCAACTCTGGATGAACAAAATCACTGTCCCATGGGGGATAGTCAAGCTCACTAGGTTTTAGGGGTTGGCATATGATTAGGCTTAAGTTTAGGCTTTGGCGCCATTTTCGCCATCCTCCGACAACAAACCTGACCAGGTTTGTCACCAAAATAGTATCGATACGTTTTCTAATGAATTGCTGTGAGAACGTTTGGAACAGCATCAACGGGCACGTTGAACAGCCTTTTGGTCAGATTTTTTCCGCGTACTGTACATAAAATCTTTTCAATACGGGCTCGGGCGAGTGAGCGTCCTAGCAAACGGCACACGGATTTGTTTTCTAATGAGGGATGTAAATCACCAGGGCTTTTAGGTTTCTTCCAATGCGAAATCAAGAGGTTGGAACTTATTTAAACGTAAAAATTCACCAAAACCTTATGGAGGAGTAACAAACACCATCGACCGACTATGGTGACTGCTGGGTGAAAAGCAGCTACGCCGCTAGGTGGTGATGGAGCTGTGTAGCTTAAATTCACAAATTTGGGAGTTAGTAAACGATTTAAGCTGAAACTAAAAGCGAAGTATTTTTAAGATTCAGTAGTAAGAAACCTGGTACGGTACACCCTTTTTTGATCACGCTGTGTTTATTCATAAACTATTAAGGCTGTACCGAACCGAACGAACCGAACATGGCCGAACAGAGGGTGTTGCGTTCGGTTCGGTGTTCGGTCTTTCAAATGCAAAATACCAAACCGAACATATTTTCACTTCTAATCGACGGATTTTGATGTTTGATTACACCATTTTGAAGGTTATTTCGCCAGCTTTCTGTTGGTCCAAACGACAAGTTCCTAGCTCTAATGGTTCAGACGTTATAACGGTAAATGTAAAAGTAGTGGAGATTTTTTTATGTTTAAACAGAGTTTCAACATCCATGGACTTACAAGTCCATGTGAAAATACCTACATTTGTTGCGAAACTTGGGCTTTGATGAATCCTTGTGAGCTGAGTTTCTTTACATTTTAGTTTAAGATACATTGGTTTGTAAATTTTTGTTCGGTTCGGAAGCGTTCGGTGTTCGGCTTATTTAAGGTTTGTTCGGTTTGGTTCGGTTCGGCTGAAAAATTCTCGTTCAGTACAGCCTTATAAACTATAAAAGTTTGGAAGGAGTAAATGGGTACTGTGTTCTCCTGAACTTACCAACACTGTTTAACCCTTTGTCAATGAATTTCTTTTGCTAACTTTTTTAAGATAATTAAGTCGGTCGCGAGTTTCGAACCGCATCACTATGTTTGGAGTTAAGGACGCTGACCACTGGGCTGTTGCTGCTCACTTTGCTCGGGATTCCTGAGACCCCCCCCCCCCCTCACAAAACTTGCAGTGCACATGGAGACTTACTTCTTAACCCGACCAGTAGCATCCTTATTTGAGGACATTATGCACAAAAGGGTTAAAATTAGGGATGTGCGAGTAGAAAATTTTTAATTCGAGTCGAGCCGAGTCGAGTTTGCAACAGAAGAATCGAGTATCGAGCCGAGTTCGAGTATTTGATGGAAATATTTTTTTTGCAAGTTTTCTTTTAATTTGTTAAAATAATAGGAACAAAGATGGTGCTTAGTTGACTGTGTGGGTCATGGTTTTCCAGTTTTAAGGATATAACTTGAAAATGGTTTCAGTTATTGACTTTTAATCTGCACCACTGGAAAGATCTCTTCGAGACGATCGATTTGGTATATTGGAATGTCAAAATCGGTCAAAAATTGACGAAGTTATCGCATTTTCGCCAGATTCAAGTTTTTCGAGTATGGACGCGAGTAGCGAGCCGAGTTCGAGTACAAGTTTCATACTCGGCTCGGCTCGAATTTTTCGAGTATCGCACATCCCTAGTTAAAATAATGACTTTGAATAAGTTGTCTCCAAATAAAAAAAACTTATTGTTTTTTGATTGAAACGTGAACAATTTTATTTAACTCACCAGCAGCGATGAATTTTTGGGCAACTAACTACATCATTTATCACCGTGAGCCACTGAACATGTCAGTTTACACGATAGCAAACGGTTTCAGCACAATCCATTATTGTAGACGGCCCCAAAATTACAGCGTTGAATTTGCGACACAGTCCTAGTCGCACCTTTTTTGATTTTTTGTATGCTTACTAGGGATGTGATACGCATGAAAAATTCGAGCCGAATAAGCAATTTGTACTCGAACTCTGCTCGTTGCTCTCATCCACACTCTTGCCCGGACCCGGATAAAATGCACTAACTTTACCAATTTTTGACCGACTTTAACATTCAAATATACCGAATTTGTCATTCAACGAGAGCTTTCCATTGGTGTAAATTAAAAGCCAGTAACTCAAACCTGTTTATAGTTATAACCTTAAACTGAAAATTATTTGTACACAGTGACCTGCAAAGTCAGTTAAGGAGCATCTTCATTGTTATTATATTAAGAAATTAATAATAAACTTGCAAACAAACTCTGTTCACCGTAAACTCAAACACGGTTCGTTACTCGACTCTTCTATTGCAAACTCGAAATTAAAATTTTTCTACTCGCTCATCCTTAACGCTTACCCTTGAAAACCTTTCTTTCGGCACATCAATCACCTCTCTTGTCCTGCATTCACGAACATCAGGTAACCCCATAAGCCATTTTTCTCCTAAAAGTCATGTTTGTACACTAATAGGGATGTGCGATACTCGAAAAATTTGAGCCGCTTACGCAACATACTCTCGAACTCTGCTTGTCGCTTGCATCCATACTCGGAAACCTCTAATCTGGTGAAAATGCGATAACTTTCACCAATTTTTAACCGATTTTGACGTTCAAATATCCCAAATTCATCATTTCGATGAAAGCTTTCCGGTGGAGCAAATTATAAGCAAAATACCAGTAGCTCAAACCATTTTAAAGTTATATCCTAAAAGTTGGAAAACTAGTCATGGATGTTGACCCGCACAGTCCGTTAAGCAGCATCTTAGTTGTTATAACACTAACAAATATAAAAGACAATTGCGAAATAAGTGTGTTCACCAAACAAATGAACTCGGCTCGACTCGAATTAAACCTATTCTACTCTCACACCCCTAGATTATAATTTACTACAAAAGAAACTTGCAGGTCCCATAACTTCTTTCGTTTTAAGAAAAAGAAGTTTGCACTGTGTACACACGAAACTCTCAAGAATTCCGTTGTGCAAGAAAAAAAGATGTAATGATGTTTAGTAGCTTTACGTTGACAGAAATGTATCTTGTCTACAACCCTCCGTACTTGGCTCATAATGGTTTCGAAACAACAACCGGAGTCATTAATTAATTCATTTACAAAAGACAAATTTTTAAAAATTCCATGTATACCGTTTTATTGAGCAAGACATTCAACTCGCAATACCAAGCTATGCAAAATATGTGGTAGCTCAGGTCAGTTCAATGGCAAGCAACGGGAATGAGAAATGTTGTCAAGCTGGAGAAGGTGGTTCACAACTGTGCTTCAGATTGCTTCAAATGTAATTAGCTGGCTGCAAAATCTTAGTACCTGAAAATGCAGTTACAACTAGTGCAACTCGATTGAAAACTGGCAACAGGCAAACGTGTATCAGTCACTTGTCTTGCTAGTCCTAAACCTTCTTTTATCATGTCAAATGAAGTAATAACATTTTGAAAATTAAATAGGTCTGTGATGGTTTTATTCCATTGTCTTTAGCGTTGCAATAGCAGCAATGAGTTGCGTCAGCTCTCCTTCAATCTGTTGCATCTGAAATAAACAAAGCCAATATTTAGTTTTCCTATTACCTTACGCTGACATTTATTATGATTGCACCGTAGTTATTACCTTTTCTTGGTTACTATTTCTGACATCTTCTGGAACTTTATTCTCATAATCACTAACTTTTACAGCTGCCTGCAGCTTTGTTAGTTGAGAACTCAACCGATCTTGCTTTTGTTCCAGTTTAGAAACTTCTTTTGTTGGATCAATTAAGCCCTGAAAATACACGAGGGGAAGGTGAATTAAACACTAACAGATACAAACAAAAAGAAGCCAATTTTGCAAAGTGCCAGTTGGTTCTCTGAAGTGATTTTTTTTTTGCCTCTATTCTTGCACACTTTTAACTGTGACGATTTCTGGGTCTGGACTGAGGCACCCTGACTTCAACACCATAGTTAAGGAACTAGCATTTAATTATTACATGGGCCTTACAAACAGGAAGATGGATTCCCTTACCTGGGTCAGGGTGAATTTTGAATTTGGCTAAGCTGATGGAAATTTGGCCAATAGTCGTAATTAAGTTTCAATTGATGTTTTTTAAGGCTGGGCCGATACCGATTACCGACACCGATCTCTACCGATATTTGGTATCGGACCGGCAGGTAAAACCCTCATAAATCGGTAATAAACCAAATCGAAGATATTTTCACTTCTCGGCTTCTCGTCGACCGAATTTGATGTTTGAATACACCATTTTGAAAGTTTTTCGCCAGCTTTCCAATGGTCCAAACTGCAAGCAGCATTCTCATACTGTTAAGAAATTACAAGGCAAAATGTTAAAATTTTAATGGGGTTTTATGTTTTTAAATGATTTTAGCTATGCAATATTATTTTAAACCAATATTTAAAAAAAATTATTATATTTATTTAGGCCAATGTTTTGTTTATGCAATGATTTCAAAAGTAATTTTTTTTATAAAGATATACTTTAGTATTACATTTTTCGATCAGTTGGGAACTTGGATCAGTCATAGGAAATTTGGTATCCGTAACAAAGTTGATCGTCCTAGCTTACTAATAGGTTTATTGTGGTAACAAGGAAAAAAAATGTATTTAAATTTTCATTTAAATTTTCCATACTCGTACGCTTAATCTCAACTTGAAAAATACAATCTCCGTATTTTTGTGAATTTTCGACAGCTTTGCAGTAAGTATTAATGCCTACTGTCTTCTTCAGGCCTACAAAATGTGTTTTCTCTTTGGTTTACATCCACGCTGCTCTATGTTGTCTGTGTTTGTGATTTTCTGTCACTGTAGCTTCCGGTGCAGATTCCGGTTTTTCGCGAGCGCCACCTTCAAGGTCACGCCAGCGCTGTCGGAGATTAATGTACAGATCACTGGGTACTAGGTATTTTATTGCGGGTGCTGCTGGTGCTTGAATATTCATCAGCACTTTATTGTTCCTTTCATGTGCTATAATGGTCAGTGATTCAGACTTCTTAGATGTTTTTCTCTGGCTGAATTTGAGGTCAACAATGTCTATGTATTTTCCCAATCAATATCGTGCTGCGTGTTTTTGTGGTGTACTGCGATGCCGTTTTCATCGCTCCCACTTCTCGTGTCCGCCATGTGCTGTCGTACTCTATTACGCACTCCTTTTCTCGTTTCGCCAATACAAACAGCGGCGCAGTCGCTGTACTCTATGCACTGCCTCCCTCGTGTTAGCTATTTTTAACAGGGTCTTTTCCTCCTCTCTTCTTTCCTCTGTGTTACAACGCACTTCTTTCATATTTCCGTGTCTCTTAATAATCCTTGACTTTACGCCTCTCTGGTTACGGAAGAATACATCGAAGCCTTATGTCTTCAGTATTCTCTGCAGCTCTTCGCTGGGACCTCTAAGGTAAGTCAACCTATTATTTCACCTCCTCCTTCTTTATGTTGTTTTTCATCTCAGTCAGCTTAAAATGTGAATTTTAAGCTGAAAAAAGTGTGAATTCAGTAGAACTACTAGATGTAAAAACTAAAGAAAACGTTAATTTATGTAGAAACACACACATGTCTGGTTAAATATAAATCTACAAAATTTTTTTTTGTTTATTAGGAACTCTTTATCAGTTTATTTTATTTATTTGAAATAACTGCAACGCCCCAAAGGAGCAATTACACAGTAAAAAAAAAAAAAAAAAAAAAAAAAAAAATCGGTATCGGCAGTTTTTTTCCTTCTTCAAAATCGGTATCGGATCGGTAAAACGTGGTATTTGCCCAGCCTTAATTTTCATACAGGGGTCGTAGCGGGTTTAAGGGGGGAAAAAGTAGGAAATAAGGAATTTTGTAATTCATAAATAAGGAATTTTTCACTAAAAAGTAAGTAAAAATGAGGAACCCCTCGGCATAATATCAGGCCTAATAACAGTAAATGTGATAAAAGCTTACTCGTTTCAAGAGCATTCTTAAATCTAGGCTACCAAATCCAATTTAACAAAAATCTATTTAATAACTTGATCCCATTGCAGCAACTGGAAACAAGTAGCTCTTCAAGCTATCCCTTTTTTGTTGTTGTTTGGGGGGGGGGGGGGCCCCCCCCGGGAACCACCGCCAGAAAAGTTTGACATGGTCATATTTGAGACAATAATTTTTTAGTAGGCCTACACTTTTTTCTGATCATTTTAAAAGATTTGTAATTTGTTCTAAAAAAAAAAACGCAACCTGCCAGCAATATCGTGAAATACATAATTGGCTTCAGCAAAACTACATATCTACTATTTAATAGGGATGGGTCGGTTTCATATTTTTGACTTCAGTTCCGGTTTCGGTTTTAACGCCCACAAAACCGCGGTTTCGGTTTCAATTTTTGCCATCATCCACCCCAAACAGCTATTTCTAGTTTTTTTTGCTTGTAACAGTACTATTAGCTTCTAACCCACTCCTACTTTCACTTTCAGCAGCGTCATTGACCATGGGCTTGCTGTAGCACCGATTTCCTCTACTATTTTCTTTTTAATGATAACGAACTTTGCTGTCGTTTATACTTAGAAAATTATAATTATTAAAAAACAAATCAATTTTTGATTTTTCGAACACCATACGAAAAACCGACACAAAATCCAAATCTGTTTTCAGTAAAAACCGAAAATTCGGTTTCGGTTACTGACCCATCCCTACTATTTTAACAGTATAGAGCCCCCCGTTGGGAAGGGGGGGGGGGGGATGGAGTAAAAACAGAATATGTCACTACTACGATATTTTTTCATCCTCATCTCACATTTCCTGTTTAGTTTTTGCTAAATAGCCTAACTGCAAAGTCGTTTGAGATAGTCTTGAAGTGTAGGGCCTAAGCCATAGGAAAGCTCGTTTCAAGCTGGTTAAAATTACTGGCGTGCACAGGAGGGGGGCGCTCGTGTTCTCGTTGTCGACGCTCTACAAACTGGAAATAACCAAATGTGTGACGAAACCATTCTATCGGAGCTGGCTTAGCAAGCTTAACGCACATGGTGACGTAATACAGAACACCTAAGGTTTTTAATACTCATTCAAGAAACGAACTTGCAAACAACTAGTACTAAATTTAAACAGTGGAACCATAATAGTAGACTACGCACTTATCCAACAATTTATGCTTGGACGTTGAAGGTAGACTTGTGGAAACGAAACCGTCGCGCAAGATAAGAAACCGGAAGTGATGCTTTTCAACGCGCATGTGCAGAACGCCTCGTTACGTTGAAAACAAGTCAGGGACCGATGACACCAATGAAGTTCGTGCCTTACGTATTGAACTCAAATATTATACGTAATTTCATTAATTTACACTTAAATTTACAAACAAAATAAGCATGGCTGAAAAAAAAAAGTAGGGAACTGTACATCTGAAAACAGGAAAAAAGTAGGAAAGTAAGGAATTAGAAAAAATAAAGAAAAAGTAGGAATTCTGCGACCCCTGTTTTTATTATATCCGGAGCATTAGTAAGCTTGGGCTCGCGGACTTACATGTGCAACTAACCTAGGCTTAAGGCCTTAATTGGAATGCCATGGATTTTAGGCTTACTTGGGGTTGGAAGCAATTGATGCAGTTTTGGGTTACAAATTGGATTTAGTATGGATTTGAATTATAACGAGGTTGCAGTGATCCACTAGCAACTGGAATAGTCCGATATGAATTTAATAGCAGAAAGGGAAGTAATTCTAATTAATTTTAATTGACCGAAATTACCTTCTGATGTGGGCAGTTTGGAGGAATGTGTTGGAAGAGTAAATCAAAAACTAATTGTTGGGAGCAGGAGGAAGAAGACCAGGCACGCTCAAGCCAGATTATTGGTAACGTACGCTCACCACAGAAAACATCAGAGTTTTAAGAGGTGGGTGTTAACAAAAGTGTTTCACGATTTTGACCTTCATGCATTTTTGGGGGCAGGGCGTTAGCATTAACTGGGTGTTTAATATGCGATTTAGGGCAACTATCACATTCCCTTTTAAAAATATTTCGGGAATAGGTCGGCCATGCAAGTCAGGTGATGTAGCTGCAGACCACTTACAATCACCTGCCATAGGTGTCACAAACATCAATTTGATGGGAAGCTTGTACATGCATTCAAGCTGTTCTCTGGGTAGGTGGCAAATGCATCACTGTGGTCACCGTTTCAATGCAGTGACTTACTGAAAAAGCAACATTATCTTCTGACAGTCTTGAATTTGTTAAAAACATAATTCATGTACACATGTTTATGAGCAACACCAAAAAATTAACACATTACCAGTACTGTACAGAACACTATTTTTCACTATTGGTAATGTGTTGATTTTCTTCGTGTTGCTTATAAACACATGTGTATTATGAATGCATTCTACCACTGTTATAGCCGAAAGCCAGTGTTTGTTAATTGTTAAAACCAGCCTAGATGACCAAGTTATGAGCTTTATGTATATAACATTGCAGTCTTCATAGCATCCATTCTTATTTTACCTGCTTGAAGAACAATTTACCAGACGTAATCAAGGCATCGTTTTACGGTCTGCATTTTTGGTCATACTTATTTCTAAAGTTTTAGTACTGCTCTTACATCCTTTCTTTCATACAAACCTTTAACTGCAAATGTACTTCACACTTGTCAGAAATTGTAATTATTGCACATCCTTCAGGTGGTGATTGATCTACAATCACGTCGACTTTGCCACTGTACGACAGTGTTTTCAGAGGTTCGTCAAGGGATTTGACTGTTGATGCAACAGAACTATCGCTACATCTGATGTAAACTGTAATGAGAGCAGAAATACCATAACTTAAACAAAAATTTAAAAAATAATTACGCCAACAAGAACCTGCTGCAGTTAACAGCGGGAAGAAGAAAAGAATTCCGGGGATAAAAATTGCAATACAAGAAATTACACGTTTCCTAGTTACACAGTGAAAAAAAATAGTAAACATGACTAGTAATGACTATTCCTCCAGAAGCCATTTACGTGAGCAATATTTCATTAATAGGGGGTGAGAAGATAATTTCTACGGTATATTTTTCTTATTTTATTTATTTTTTTGTAAACAAGAAAAAAAAGCCCAAATTTTGTGTTTGAACGAGATGGGTGCTTGTTGTTTTTTTTTTATTTGCTTGTTCTTGCCAAAGTTGTTGCAGGGAAATGTGCATGACAAATCAAAGTGTTTTAGCTCTGGATGCCGACACTAGACTGAAGACTTACTCTGCGAAAAATTGAGAAAATATGTGCGACTTTCACTTAACCTAGAATCATAGAAAATGAAGACTCATGGTTTATTACAAACAAATTTCAAGTGAATAAGAAGAGTATGCACCCCAC
Source organism: Lithobius niger (assembly GCA_023313725.1). Lineage (NCBI taxonomy): Eukaryota > Metazoa > Arthropoda > Chilopoda > Lithobiomorpha > Lithobiidae > Lithobius > Lithobius niger. Next base: position 48,009 of record JAHWFP010003300.1, read on the forward strand.
ACTGAAAATTGTAACCATTTACGACTATATAAATTTGAGCTCTCAACTTTTGTTCCCTCACGTTACCTGATAATGGTTCTGCAAATTGCATGAACAGTGCCGTAACTAAGGGGTACTCAAGGGACTCATTACGCTATAAAAAGTAGTGGGTGGGGGCAACAGATTCCTCTTTTTGGGGCAACAAATTAACAGTGAAAGCTGACAAAAACATTAATAGTTATTTAAGTTTAAAATCCCTTCCTGCTACATTACAAACCAAACAAATCCAGCAGAACCCAAAATTGGGAAAACCTGATGACTTATCAGTCCGAAATGGGTGCACGGATATGCGGGCCCCACCCACCCCCCCTCACAAAAAAAAGAAAAAAACGGATAAGGCAAGATGACCAGAACGAAAACAGATAAAAAAGGAAATAAAAAAACAAAAATGTTGCTCGATGTAGAAAAAAAGAGGAAATCTACTGATTAGCGGAAGGTCTCGTGCCTATTTCACTGAATCAAGGGTATCTATCTGAAAACTCCAACTCATTAATGATTTGAACAATAGAAGTAAACATAACCCGATTCCACTTACCATCAGCTTTTGTCTTGTTGGGCAGGTTGTACTCAGAACGGGTTGACCTAATAGCGTGGACCACACTTTGTAAAAATTCAACATTTGCTTCTAATTCCTTGTTCTGGGGTGGAAACTAATAAGACACAACATCGTATAAATGTTTGCCACTGACATCTATTTATTAGACGAAGCAATCCTACTATTCAATACTGATCTTACGTCAGCTGCTTCGGGATATGGAGTGACACAAATGCTTGGAGGATCAGACTGGGATCTTCTTGGAAGCCTCTGATAAAGTTCTTCACTAATAAATGGCATAAATGGGCTAATCAAACGCAGGCCAACATCCAGGCAAGTGTATAGAATGTCACGGGCAGTCTTAATGGCAGCCAAATCAGATCCTTGGATAATGGGCTTCAGATACTCCTGGAATGTGTACAAAAACAGTATTCACTTGTGCAGCTTTTTTAACCCTTTCGGGTCCAACGCCATTTTTATCGTTCGCTGCGAAAAAGACCACAGATAAAACATGGTCGCTGTAAACTTCTTACATGCCCCTGTAAAATAAATCTTAATAAAATAATTATGCGGTCTCCGGGTATAAAAAACTGCAGAAGTAATAATTATACGGAGCCGTTGATTTGAGCCTGAGCCGTTGATTCGAGTAATAAAGGCAGTGGACGTCAAAGTTGACGACGTCATTCAAAGTAGGCATGGAAGCGCGGATTCCCAGCTTTTTAACGCGACCAATATGGCAGCTGTGTACTGCATTGTTGAGGAGTTATGACAGCTTGAACGCAGGGCTATTTCCAGCAAACAAAAGCAAACGTCAATTTGACGACACTACCAACAAAAACATCAATTAAGGTAATTGAACAATGATACTGAACTAAATACACCAAAATATATGTTCCAAAATACCTAAGTTAATCGGAATTGCATCTCCGTTGTGCGCAATTGGAATTTTTTTTGCAACGGGACTATTAACTGAGACGACGATATATCGTTCGTCGGGCATTTAAACACGGTTTTGACGCGACGATATATTGTCGTTCGGACCTAAAAGGGTTATGGGTTGAATAGTACGGTTAAATTATTAAAATATTAGCTATCTTGTATAGTAATATTGTCACAAATTATTGTGCTATTGAGTCAGCTTTTCAAGAGTAAAATCTGCCCAATACAAAAAAATAGCTACTGTCTTGCAACGAAAATGCGAGTTTGCCGCAAGTTTCTTAATATTTATTTCCACATTGCAAACTAATGAATGCTGTTCATTCTTCTCTACTAACCAAGATGGCTTTTGCAGGAAAGAACGTGTAAATTTAATGCCAGATTTTGATATACTGACAGATTCCATTTGTTAATCCTTGCAACATGTGGCAGGATATAAAAGAAATTTTCTCCATAACAAATTCTACCCTTTGTTCTTCCTGCTAGCTAATGCTATAGCAGAAAAATGACCGTTTTAGGGCTGATGGTTTTAGATGTACGTAAGGTCACAGTATCAGATGGTTTAAAAAAAAATCACAAGGTAAAGGGTAACCGAAGCAAACAGTCTGCATTAAAGACTGGCCTTCTTTGTTTATTACTCGCATTATTTCTAGCGTGGAGGCCAAGAAGCAATGTTGCCTTCCCTCCTTGTGTGTGTTGGTAACCTCTAAGTCCCCAATGAGAAAGACTGAACAGCTACTTAGCTTGGCTGGAGCCTGTAGCTAGTATCCGCCCTGGTAGCGCAGTGGTTAGAGCGCCCGGCGAAGTGAGCAGGAAATCCCCGGGTTCGAGTCCCAGTCGAACCTTTCTTTCTTTCTCAGATTAGTGTATCTTGTGTCCTTACAAGACCAGTATTTAATGCAGACTGTTTGCTTCGTTCAGATGGTTTATTTTGATTGCACGCCTATAACCTCAAAAAGCCACACTCTGCATTTTAATATGACAGTACTGTAGTAACTGCTTTGGCTTGAGACTCCAATTTTCAAGTGACTGGCAGCAATTGTAATACTGTTAACTGACAGGTAGCATTTATCGAGCAATGTGTCAAGTTTTCCCTAGCCTGCATTTAACATTAACACCTCTCTTTACATGGGTATTTTGAATTATAAACAAAACATAGTGCTTTTATTGCAGTACTGCATGCAGTGTAATGCCTCATCATTCCAACGCTACTTACCAAATACACATCACATAGGTCATAGAGCCAAAAATTATAACAAGCCGTTGTAGCCGTGGGGAAGTCATAATTATCAAAGCCATTATTGCAGTTTAAGATAGCTGCTTGCATGCGGCTTAATATCCAACAATCCATGCGAGTTTCTTGACCATTCAACTGAAAATAAAGAGGAAAATTGTTTAACTTTCTTTAACACATTTAATGCGGAAGCCCCATTCAAGGCCCTTCACTTCCTACAGTGAAGCATTTAGTGAGCAACAATCTGGCAGGTAGACTTTATTGTCAGTGGAGAATAGGAACGAACGATCTAGGCCCGCAACACAAATACAGGAGGCAACGTTGCCAGACAAATTCAAATGGGATAGTTCGTCGAACTGGAGTGGAAAATGTATAAAGTCCGAGCTATATCCTTGAGGCCCGAAGAAGATAGCAGCTCAAGCTATCGAAAATTCGCTGGACAAAGCTGTTGTCTTGATTGTGAAAGTGTGCGGTAATTTTTTTTCTGGAATTTTTTCTGAGTTTTGTTGACAATGAGGAAGCAGTATAACAAATTGCTAAAAAATTTCAACTTATAGTATGATACTGTAGTAAAAGTAAACCAGAAAGAGTAATTTATAAACTTACCAGAGCTTTTGGTTCTGGTTGAAAGTTGTCTCCTAGCGACATAAGAGCAAATCGTGTGGCATTCCACAACTTGTTACAAAAAAATCGGTAACCTTGGACACGTAGTACATCAAGGTTTATATCCCTTCCTGAAATGGCCAAAAAACACTTAAATGAAAAACAACCACTTGACAAAAGCAAACAATACCAAATAAATGGTAAATTACCTTGTGCTGTGTAAGCACATAATGCAAACCGAAGGGCATCCGTTCCACATTCGGGGATGCCATTGGGGTAATCAGCTTTCTGGCCTTCCTTTGCTCGTTTAACTTCCTTTGGATCAAGATTACCTTCTTCAAGAATAGCATGAAGACCCTGAAACAACAATGTATCACTTGCATCACTAAGATATGTATGGTAGTATCACTTGGCTCGGTATGAGAATTGACGTTCAAAGTTTTAACAGCAAAATTGTTTCTAGGGATGTGTGGAGTAGAATATTTTTTATTCGAGTGAACCGAGCCGAGTATTGGGTGAACATAGTTTGTCAACAAGTTTCTCTGTAATTTGCTAAGGAAATAAGAACAAAGATGGCGCTCAACTTACGGTGCAGGCCGCGGTTTTCCAGTTTTAAGGAGATAACTTGAAAATGGTTTGAGCTATTGAGTTTTAATCTGCACCATCACCAAGCTCTCACCGAGACGATGAATTTGGTAAAATGGAATGTCGAGATCGGTCAAAAGGTGATGACGTTATCACATTTTCACCGAATTCAAGTTTTTCGAGTATGGCTGCGAGCAGCGAGCCGAGTTCGAGTACAAGCTGCATACTTGGCTCTGCTCGAATTTTTCGAGTATCGCACATCCCTAATTGGTTCTAAAGACACGTAATTTCTGAGATTCGACAACATTTTCACTAAAAGAATTACAAAAATTATACTCGAAGTGGTAGGTAAACATTGACTAACTGCAGCAAAAACACCCATTTAATTTTCGCAAAATGCCACAAATTTCCAAAAAAATAGTGCACAATTGACCAGGAAAAGGTTTTGTTTGAACTTTAAACCTAAAATTTTAAATAATTTTAATGAGAAACAAGCTAATATAATCGACAACTAGCCACTGGAACGAAATTCTGGGAGCAGTTATCACCAATGCAATGTTAGTATGTTACCAAACAATGGCCAGTTTGCCCAAGTGAGCAGTCGATTGTGGTGCTATTTATGCTGTAAACGGTGGTTGCAATCATGTTGTGCTCCCATATTTTCATGCTTCCGTTGGACTTTTTGTTACAAATTTTGTTAACATGCAATCAACCGCCATATCCATTACCGCAAAATTGTACTGAAATCCGGCAAAATTGCACCTTCATCGCACTGCAAAATTTGGACTAGTATTATCACGGAAATTGTTTCATCAGGTTGTCTTCAATATTATATTAGTATATCTGCAGAATCCTGCAGTTTAACACATGCCCTGGTAACAGAACCAGGCCTGTTCCATATGGGTGTAAGGACGAGGCCTAAGATGACTTGTTACAATAGGATTGGCACTGCACTATGAACTATTTGACAGTCCCACCATCCCTGGCTAGTACTTTACAAACATTCTTAACTCGGCCATTTTTTTTCTTTTGGCTAAAATCTCAACTGACGCCTACAGAAAGTTTGGCCAATGTACACAGTGTACTGTAGCACCTTAGTAAAACACTACGCTAAGTGCATTCATGTTAATATGCAGCACACTTCAATTTACTTGTTATAGGCCGAAAATCTTTAGTGCAATTCCAGCCTTTTGTGCTCAAACTGCCTGCTAATGTCATTTCTGAGGAATGGACTAAGCGTAAATGTGGCATCGATTTGTGGTGGCTAACTGGCTGTCCGTCACGAGCAATTATGGTGAACTGGCTGTCCGTACAAGCAATCATGGGGAGGTTTATTGCTCTAAGCTATTTTTGTAAAGACTTCACTTTTAGCTAATTTTTACCTCACCGTTCAGATATGGCAAATTCTAGACCAATGATCTGCTTCTTTGGCACTGCAAGTTGTGCTGAAAAATCACACACCTGCTATCGATAAAGTTTTTTTTTATTAGTATGGCAATTGTTTCAGTCTGGATAGGAAACATTTTCTGAACTTTTGCAATATAATGTGTTTACACATTTTTGAATAAGTCACATACTTATCTAGTTATTTGTAGGAAGATCTGGCAGGAAGAAAGGACATGAAAAAGGCACATCAATACATTGCCTAAGATATAGAGTCAGAAGCTAATACGCATGTAGCAAACCACTCTTGCAGAACCGATATTTGCCAACCAGTGCCTAATTGGGGAAAATTAAGAACATGCTGGTTAGGTGCCGATCATGAAATGCGTATCGTGATCGTCCTTTGTAAATGTTATGAACTGCCAAAAACTGTTGGCCTCTAATTCTGTATATAGAGGCCTATTTGCCAAAATTAGCCTTGGTCTCTATTTTTTATATTGTAGAGGCCTATTTACTCATTAAGAGCTGTTTTTAAATGAAGTTAGATCTCTGGTGCTGATTTTTTTTTTTTTAATATACTTAGCACCACGCATATACTGTATAGCCTATCCAGACGTTTTGTAGAAATCTGTAGTTCTCTTCTTCGTAGTAAACTCAGTAACGTTGGACGCATGTAAAATGGTCTCGCCATTATTTTCTTTCAAATTTTCCTTTACATACCTAAAACCAGTTACCGCTGCCTAAAATAACAACAGTAAATACTGAAGTACAAGTGAGCCAAGCTTTCTTCCTGTACATTATTCAGTAATGCTCGACTTGGCTACATGAAAGTAAGTAATACTGTAGCTTAAATTAGTGAATAATTGTTGCTTAAGATCATATCGGTGAGACGTACAATAAGACTGCCGTCAGTGATCGATATGTTAAGATCGTTCAGTATGCTGATAATTTTTTTAACTGATCGATTTGGTATCGTTTCAGCGGAAAAAAACTGAACAGTACAACCTTAGAAACTATGATGCATTAGGAGCGGTAATGATGAAACTGCGAAAGTGACTAAAAGATAGGGACCAAACCCAATTTCACGGACTATGCTTTTGAGTTTATCTGTCCTGCAAACAATCCAATTTAAACGAATCATGAGGAGGAAACAATTCATTTAAGCTTCTTGAAAACTTGCATGAAGCATGTTCCATCCTTCAACGATGATGTAGCCATAAGAATTATCATCCCTTAACAAAGAATTACCTCTAAAGAAATGCCGTTCATAACATCGACAGGGTCAATTACATTTCCTAATGATTTGCTCATTTTTCGCCCATGGGCATCACGCACCATTGCATGAAGATAAACCTGCAAAAAAAAAAAAAATAGATGATGAAAATAACTATGAAAAAACAAATGAGTTTAATAAAGTATGAATTTGAAAGAAAATTTGACAGAAAGCCTGCTGGCTTATGGCGTCGAGTATTCCCGACTACCAATTTTTGTATTCGTAGGGTGGTATAAAGGAGAGTAACACAATATCGAGATGTTTTGAATGTGAGCACAGAAAGGGCTTTCACAACTTCCGCCGGTAGCTTATTACACAGGTTGCACACTCTGAAAGCAAATGAGTCTTGTCGTAATGATGTCTGGCAATGTGATCATCGTCCGCATAAAGTGGCAATGGGTTTCCTATTCAGTCCTCGCTTCAGCATTCGAAAGGAAGTGAAAAAATTAGTGATTGAAAGTTTCATCTCAATAATAAGTACCTCTTTGAAAGGAAGGCAGCCCATAAGCTTCTGCCCCATGAACACCATTCTTGCAACCCAAAAGAACAGAATATCGTGGCCGGTCTCTAGTAGTGTACCAGGGTAGTAAGTCTTGAGATCTTCTGTCTGTTCGGAAGAAATTCACAAATTGCATTGACCAAGAACAAGCAAACATTCCAACTAAAATGTCAACATCAATTTCCTTAACACTCGGCCCTTCCTCGATAAATTCTCACTTGCTATAATTCGCAAAAACAATTCAAAGTGGTTCTTTGAGGGGCTTTTTGAGGGTCATGGAAATGATGAAAAGAGGCCTGCGTGGGACACTGTGAAAACGGGATGCTGCGGCAAATCGAAACGAGACGCAATTGTCCCCGTGGCATAATAAGTTTCCAGAAAAATTTCAATGACGGCCCTGGGATTGTCTGGATAGCCCGTCTGCACTTCCTAATACAGTTAAAACCCATTTCAATTGATACCTCTTACAACAATATTGTTTAGGCTCTTCAAGCAACAATGCATGCAAAAGTGTTTGTTTTATAATCCTGATATAACATTTTATTTCCAAAGGCCCTTAGATGATGTTAGAAGACGTTTCATCATAATTCAATCTCAATCAAGGTGTTAATATAGTTTGGCTGTTGAATGTACATACAGAATCAGAACATGCTTACTCAAACGTACTTTACAGTTTAAACCTATGGGAAATATCTGCCCCATTATAACATAACTTACAATACTATACCATGCGCTATGCTCTCTGCCTTAACGCGCATATCACGTAACTGGGCTAGTTCACTAAGGTGGCCAAACAGCTGCTATTCTCGTTCGTCAATGATGATGTTATGCCAAAGTGACGTGCTATAACCACTTGCATCATGTTAACTTCCCTGATGCCTTTGAAGGCAACAATGCGCCCAAACGTGTTTGTATTTAATAACAATTACATTGTTTAATAGTCCCATGGGCCATCACTGTATTAGGTGTGTATTGGGTATAACTGAAAATATGGCTCAAGTTGATTTCTTTAGATACTGTATTTATTTACAGTACCATACAACTTCCAAACAAATCAGGTCATCCAGAGTAGACTGGTTTCTCCAATTTCCATACAGCATTAAAAACCCTGACATTGTATTTTTTATTGTACTTACACACAGTACAACAATGCAGAAACCAAAACACTCCATCTTTCAAGAAGAGGTTTTAAGTTTAGAGGTCCTTCCGAAAAGAATCAATATGCGCCGTTTTTTTTTTTTTTGGCAGTATAGGAATACGTCGCGAATGTAGTGACTTCTGTTATTTTCATGCACTTCACTTTCTAAGCACTGCTATGTATTATTTTGACCCTTCCTGACGTCATTAGTCCGGTGGGTTGTGTGTAGCTCTTTATTGTTGAAATACCTCTTGCGCCATTTAAAAAATAGTTGGTTCTCGGGCTCCGCTGGGCAAAATAGCAGTTACATATCAAAAATGGTCGTTAGGCTGAGACATGAAAATATAAAGTTACCATTCTTGCAGGCTCTTAATATAGCCATGCATTTTTTTTTAAGTTGGGTCAGTCGCGGGATACGAGGACGAGACCACTGGGCTCACTTTGCTAGGGGTCCCCGGGGACCATCACCAAGCCGGCGTTGGGGCTTAGTTTTTTGCCATTTTAGTAGCCATCCAACATGTTGGACGTTAGGCAGTAAAGAGTTAAATAACTTTTATGGACACACGGTACGCAGAATTATGAGGTTGTGTTCTTTATTTTACCCAAAGTAAAAAAATAATTCGGCAAATAGACCAAAAAAAGTCCGTATGCTAGCACAATTTTCTTAAGAAAGAGGTCCAAGAACCAACTTTTTTTTTTTCAAGTGGTTTAAACTAAATCACATGGACTTAATCCTCTGAGCTGACAACAGTTTCCACCTTCAGACCTATTTCAGGGATCCCAGCCAACTTCAACGGATAAAAAACAGCTTTACAGGAAAACTAAACAAAATTTATAGGAGGTTTTATAGGAATAATAGCCTGGATTATTCGCGGCAGTAGGTTATCACAACCTTTCAATTTTTTTTTTTTTTTTTTCAATAAAATTTTTTTTTAAAACGCACTTTTCAGTTCACATGCACGGTCATACATCCATTATTTGGCCACTCGACTATTTCATGTTCCATTTTCGTACCATGCAGCAGCGTCACGGAGGGGGAAGATCGATGTTCGTATTTTCAGATCCAAATACTATCGTAGCAAGGAAACATACCAAAAACAAGGCAGTATTTTATTTCGGAATACAAAAATATTGGAAATATAGGAGCATTTCACGATTTATAGGCGCTTTATAGGATTCCTATAAGAAAATAGGAAATATTGGAAATTTAGGAGGATTAGGAGCCCTGCTATTTGAGACCATCCTTCAAGCCTACTCGAGGGCTTACTGCAGGCCCTTTGAAACTTATGTTCTACTCTTGAATTTGGCCTACCAGCCTACCAGCAATGATTTCATAGGACTTTAATTAACACGGTTTCTTTTCTGTTTTAGCATTAGGCCAACCTAGTATTTAACAGTATTCGTGGTGAGTATTAACCTAAAAATAAACATAAACTAACTCTTAACTTGGTAGTTGCAGGTCGACTTCGGTATCTAGGAGCTCAATGGATTGTGCCGGTCATACGACCTGATGTCCACCTTGACCCCCTGAGGTTGCTGTTACAAGCAACTGGTGGCGCAGCTCATTGAGAACAAGGACTTGGGTAGACAGGCAACTTCAGGAATTAATTGATATCGTTTTCAGTTGACTCTTATCTTCAACCTTCCTTACGGTGCATCTACACAGGGCGCTTTTGCTGCGTGACGCCGTAATTTTCAGACGCGGTGTCTTTGCTGGTCTGTGCTGCTGGAAATAAAAGTTTTGGGATCACGTGACCCACACGTAGTTGCTACGTCATCATTTGATGCCACTTGGCTGCCGGCGCTAACAGCGCATGGCGCTTTGTCGATTAGGATTTTGATGGCGTCATGATTACAATGAAAACAGAAAATGAATTGCAGACGCCATTATTTACTTGGAAATTCAAAATTCTTATGAAGAAGAATTGGTGTATTACAAATGAATTTTACATGAGTGACGAAAAAACTCTAATAATCTAAAATTAACTCTACATTAAATCTAAATCTAACTTAAAATCTAGAATGTAAAAAAAAATCTGAAATTTAGAAAAGTTTTGAAATTGTCAAAACTTTTGAAGTTATCAAATGCAATAAATACATAGGCATAACTATCGACCAAAAATGGAATTGTAAAGTACATGTCCATTATTGTGGATATTTTTATTAAAAAAAAAACTCCGAACATGCCTCCTAAAACTTTGCTTTCTAAAAAGCATACTTACGGACTGGTCATTTTTTTATAGTGGATTTGTGTGTGTGTGGGGGAGGAGGGGGAGCAGGGCTGGAAGAAGGGGTGGTCATGGATTCTCTTGAGGGGATTCATATTTTAGAACCGGTTAAGGTGGGGATGTTACAAAATGATCACGGACTTGTCTGGAGGAAAAGTATTTTTTTTTAAAGCTTCCTTTTATTTAGGATGGTGTATAGGGTTGGATTACTTTTGGACTTTAAGCGTAGAGTGTCAAGAATTTTTTTTTCAGGGTTTCTGAATCATCTGGAATTGGTGGTCCCACTTTGATTTTCTCTAGTTCCTCCCCCTCCCCGGTAGAGGAGGGGGGGGGGGAGACAGCTGAAAAACTCGTGGCTCATTATCATTTTCTTGGATTCTTTCTCCCGCCCCAACACAGCTACAAACTTAGCTCACTAATTTCTGGGGCACATATTAAAAGATTGGTGGGGGGGGGGGGGAGCCAGTCATTGAAAACAGAAAAAGGTTATCCCATTTTCATTTTATTCTGTTCATCCCCTGCCTGGAGGTGGGGCGTCATTGAAAAAATGCAATTCCTACTCCCATTTAACCACACCCTAACGTGGTGGGGGAATTAAAATGGGATAACCCATAGAAAAGGAATATGATCATTAAATTGGTTGTCCCATTGTCATTGTGTCTGGGATCTTACCCCCCCCCCCCCTCACCCACAGCTATAAACATTGCTCAGGTAATCCGGAAAATGTAACTTATCAACTTTTTTACAACTGCATTCATGTAAAAAAAAAATTTACCTTTTAAAACTTCGTCTAGGTTTTTTTTTTAAAGATTATTCCATTAATATCACTGTGTTGATGTTACTATTTTTGTAATCATATACTTGTGTTAAAAAACGCTAACTACATAAAGTGCCTTCTGTGCTTCGTAGGGACCTTGGCAGTTTTTTTTTTTTTAATGAATACAAAAAGTGGTTAGATTCAATTTCTGTATGGTTGCGCCAAATCTTTCATGTTCGGTAAGTGTCCAGGCACCATCTTTGTACCGCCACGTGATTCACACTATCCTGTCAGGTTACAGCGTTGCGGCAGCATACTGCCGATAAATAGACCTTTTTCTATTTCCACGCACCACGCTCCAACACGGCAAAAATAGCGCGCGCTTCGAGTTTGTTGATGTCGCAGTGTTCCTCCACGGGGTGCTCTCGTGCCGCTACAAGCAGCTCCGAAATGTGCGCTTCCGACGCGCTTTAAAATGGATGGAACTTATTTTGCTGCCGGTGCAACTACACGGCAAGCTATGAAAAAGTGCCGAAATGCGAGCTTCACGCGTCATACGCTAAAAACGCCCAGTGTAGATGCACCTTTAGGGCTCCCCCTGGTTTTGCTAGATTTTCAGTTACTCTCCCCACTTAGCTAATTTTGTCATGGATTATCAGTTTTTGCTATTTGCATTCACAGACTGAATCTTTAACGACCTCAAAGGCGGGGTTTAAGCTATTGCAACTGAACTGACTGACTGGTAAAGTCTCACGTCGGGCAGTGGGTAACAGGTTTTAGTATAATGGCCAAAAATATAAGAAATTATACCAGGGTTAGGTACTTCCCTGCAGGAGAATTATTCTCCAGATGAGAACGATGAATCTGTGTTACAAAAATAGGATCTTCATTTTACCTATGGGGCTTAGTAAACCGCACCATGTTACCTAATTCATATGGTAATATGTGCAAAATGTCGTCATATCCACTTCCCTTACTGTGGTTAACTACTCTTTTTGGCGCAGCCATCTAGGTTAGGGCTAATCTTCCGCTAAACTTCGTGCAACTATGAAGGCATGGCCCTCGCCGGCAGCATCATACACAAGCCCAACTGGCATCATTAACAGTGTCCAAAATCCAAGCTGATGCACCGAGCGACACCAAGTCATCATCCTGGCCATATAATCCACCAGCTTGCCATTCTCAAACTACTGGCAGTACAGTGCAAAACACCACCTCCTAAGGGCACACAATTGCATCGTCCAACCACACCCGAGCAAGCGGCTACATAACATAGCGGACAACGCAGCCCCACACCACAATGTTTGTCTCGTCCAAAATAGCCACTGTTGTTCGACATAACTCCTGGACATTAACCCAAATCGCAACATTTAACCATAAGTCGTCCAGAATACGAAGGTGCGGGTCTTCTAAACGGGCAGCCAACTAAGACAAAAATTCCACGTCCACACATTGGCCATATACTGACATGACACTTCATGCTGTAGCTTCGCACCCCACTACACCATGCCTAGTGCAAGTCGGGCCATTCCCAGTTGTTAACATGGCTTTCCAGACACAACGGTTGCACTAAGTTCACTAAATCGCAAGATGAATAAGTTTTTAAAGTGGCTTTCCAGACTCCGACAGCTATACGGAGTCCACGACGAAATGAAGCAGCCAGCAATATGCATGGAAAAAGTTGCGTGTGCCATTCTTGTCTGTGTGATCAACCGTGCCAGAAGCAAGAAAAAAAAGAGTGGTTAATCACAGTAGGGGGAAGTGGAGGTGAGAGCAGTAGATATGACGACAGTTTTCATGTATTACCACATGAATTAGGTAAGATGATGCGGTTTACAAAGTGCCATAGGTAAGAGGATGATTCATTTCTGTAACACAGAGAATGCTGGCCCACGAAGAAGAAAATTCTTTTCATCCTTACAATTACAACATTATCTGCACAATATTCGTAACTTCCACGTAAGTTTTTTCCACCGCACTGTTGAACATAAAACATAAAAATGAGCTAAGACAAATGATACTTACTCCAAAAGAGTTCTATCCAAATACAAGTGTGAGACAACACCATGAAATAACAACGACGCATTTAATGATTTAAGTACCGTTACGTATGTACTTCTGAGAATCATACTTCTGAGCGATTGCAATTTAATTTTAGTTTAGTCTACCCAATGAAACTAATAGCTAACATTATGGTCAGACTGTGGTAGGGCATTATTTAAATTATAAGGCCACATTAGTTACAGCCCTTACGGGTCACTAATATGAATCTTACGTTGCTTTCTTTGTTGTTGTAAATCGATGCTGGAGTCTTTCCTTACAAAGCTCTGGATGGGTATGAATTTCTCAATTTACAAGCTGTATTGGCTGCTACAGCCCACTGGTGGTTTGGTAGTCCTGATTGGGCGAGTAAGCATCTCGTCATCTCCATGAGAGTCCTACCATATCGTTCAGATATTCCATTCTGTTGTGGGGTTCACGGAACTGTGAGCTGTCTTCAAATTCCGTGCTCCCGCAGATACTCCTCAAAATTTTGGCTTTTGTACTTCCCCCCGTTGTCGGATTGCAGAGTCTTTACCCTTGTGTCATGAATATTTTTCGCTTCTAATCGGTATTCATGGAATTTTTCTAGTACTTGGTCTTTCGTCTTCATGGTGTAGACCTTGGCATATCTAGAATGTTCATCTATAAAGGTAACCAAGTAATTTGCTCCTACTTTTGAAGTTGGGATAATTTTGCCTATTACGTCTGAGTGGATAACCTCTAGCACCTTCGATGGCCTGCTACAGCTTGGTGTTGGAAATGGCAGTTGAAATAGTTTAACTTTGATGCACGCTTACCTGGAAGGTTTACCTGGAGCAGGTCTTTTTTGGCTACAGCGGCTCGGTACAGATGACCTTATCTTTGGTAGCACAAGTTCTCTTTTTCTCACAATTTGGTTGTGTAGGCTACCTGTTTTGCCTCACCAATTTTATACAGTCTATTTTCACAGTGCGCTGTAATGATTGCAATACCATCAGTGTCGACTACTAGTGCTTTACCGTCTCTGAATTTTACCTCGTAGCCCATTTCTTCTATTCGGCCTACCAAGAGTAAATTTCCGTCTAAGTCGGGAATGTATAAAACATTTGCGAATGTTATTTTATAACCTCCATTTTCTTCTGATAGTTGAAGGTCGGCATCTCCAGTTCCCACAACTTGCATTGTCTGTTTATTTACAACTTCCACAGTCGATTTCTTGCTAACAACGATAGTAAGCTTCCTTTTATTTGAAGACATGTGGTCCGTAGCTGCGCTATCTGTGCGTAAGGCTTTTCCAGTTTCAGGTACTACTTTAGTTGCTTTAGACTTCTCTGTGTTTGTAGCCTCTTCTTTTCCCTTTTTAGGTTTTGCCTTTACCTCTTCGTCATCACTGTCTGCTTCTTTAACACTGTTTAAGCGTTGCTGGGCATGTCTCGTGCTAACGGTAGTTACTGCCATGAAAAACTAGGGCGAGCTACCCTGAACAAAACTTATTAAAAGGATGAGAGCTTGGTAGGTGTTGTATATGTAATACAGTATTAACTTTTCACTCTGCCATGTAACAGTTTCCAAAATTTCTGAATGAAACTGCCAACCACTTTATGAATGCAGCCGCGAAGAAATTAGGGGATCAGCATTCAACTGATTTTAAGAAAATAAATTTGAAACGATATATAAACAAAAACTACCAGCAGAGGTTTATTCAATTGGTATGGAAATTAAAATAAGGACTTGCAAGGACCAAGTGCTGCATTTTCAATTTTTCAAGGATTTGTAAGCCCTTACAAATGGTAAAATTAAAATTAAGGACTTATAAGATTTGTAAGCACTGGTACGAACCCTGGGACTTAGTGTCAGGTTACCCTCTACCAGTTGCCTTGTTTTCATTATTAGGAGTTAGTGCCGTTAGGAAGAATTGGGGTTAGGGCAAACTAACCTGCTCAGGCCAACCAAAAATAGAAAACGGAAAGAGAGCAGAGGAAAACCAGGTATCCAGGACATCTTCATCTTGCCGCAACTCAATTTTGGAAGGATCAACTTTAAACTTTAGAGCGGCTTTTTGACGAGCTTCATCTTCGTTCCTTCCGCTGACCCAGTTTTCAGCCTCTGAGTCCTAAAAAAATACATTGTGTAAAACACGTATAGCTATGAATATTATGTTATGCTGCATGGAACATATTTTTAGAGCTTTGAAATGTGACTTACAGAGTCAGTTACTACTGCTGCACCATCAATAGTAACAAAATAGGCTGGGATACGATGCCCCCACCAGAGTTGTCTTGAAATACACCAGTCACTAAAACGAAAACCAAGTGCACACAAACTGTTTTAAATGCACAATTATATAGACACTATATTTCTCCGAACACAAGACGATTCAAATATAAGAAGAGCAGCATTTTTGGGCTCGCGTATTCCAAAGAGATAAATGGCTGTGATGACTTTGGCAAGGCTTTCATAAAGCATTTATTAGTTTGTATACCAGTAAATTTGCCTGGTACTGGATTCGAGCCCCAAATTTGTTAATACTGTACCATCTTTGATTTTGGACTGCTTGCTGAGGCCAATTTCAAAATATATTTAGTTTTTGTTAATAATCCAAAAAATAATTGAGCAAATGGCTTGAGATTAGCACCATTGGCTAGCTCTTCGAAAAAAGTTTTAAATGGTGCATTCAAACATCAAAATCTGACAAAATTTGACAGAGTTATGCATAAGACGATGCTATTTTGATGGAATAAACTTGAAAAAAAGTACTGTCTTATATTCGGGGAAATATGGTAACACAGAAAACACCGTAAGTGGCGTGTATACAACATGAAAAATGGGTCAGCAATAACATTTCACCACAAAAATATTACCAATGCCATTGTCTAATTGAATTTTCAGTGGAAAATTGCAGCATCCACCTTCATCAGAAGAGTCCACATAAAACTAAACGAAATTTATCCACCGAAAATTCATTCAAGCGGACAGTGGTATTGTTTATTTTTGTGTGGCGAAGTGTTGTCCCTGAGCCTTTGTCGCGTACATGCTAACAGTATATGTAACAGATGTAGGCTAGGTAAAAAGAAAAGAAATCACTGGGTATTTCCTGTTGTGGAAGGAAGGGGGTGACCAGTTCAAAAATAGACTTCTGCCAAAATGTAAAAAAAGTTTTCAAGACTCGTATGATCGGCGCATAGTTTGAAACAGTATCAACGGTCTTCAAACAATACTACAGAAAGACGTGACAAAGAGTGCTTTCAGGCGTCTATTTGTGTCAAGGCTTTTAACATACGTATATTAAGTACCCATAAAAAATTATGAAAACCATTTTTGTGTTCAGAATGTTAATTACACTGTTTTACAAACTTAAATCTACATATAAGACGTAAAAGACATGTGGAAAACTTGAAATAAATTGAACAATGTATTTAAAAGTTATAGTGGATATAGACAGCCAAGACAACAGCACATGATCTAAGCTCCTTACTCTGCTTTGAACCACATGTTACTAAAAAAATACAAATGGCAATTCTATATTTTTGTCTACCCCTCATCGATACAGTAGAATCTTGATTAGCTATTCGAACCAACTGGGACCAAAGAAGAGTTTGGATTACGAAATTGTTCAGATATTGAAGTTAAAAGCTAAACAAAGAAAAAATTGCACTTTTATTTGAGTGGAATTTTATGTTTGGAAACTGCACTAAGCTAAAAGGGGATTACAACGAGGTTTTTGCTAAAGATGTGTCAAGAAACATAGAACAAATGAAGCAAGCAGTCTGCATTAAAGACTGACCTTGTGAGGATACACAATACACTAGTCTGAGAAAGACAGAAAAAACTACTGCCCCGACTGGGACTCGAACCCAGGACATCCCGTTTACTAGCCGCGCGCTCTAACCACTGCGCTACCGGGGCGGGTACTTACCCTTTACCTTGTGATTTCTTTCTTTATAAACATAGAACAAGTTCAATTCCTCCTTCTCTGAAAACTGCCAAATTTGTGAAATTTTCTTGAAAATGGGGGTTCAGATAATTGAAGTTCTACTATACTTGTGGTAAGAATTTATAGGGTTGGGGAGGAGAATTTGTGACTGAGACCCCACATTGAAACGTCCTAGTTCCATTTCTATTAGTTCTGAGTTTATAAGGGCGCCATGAGTTTTATGTAAGAATTTCTACTCAGTTTTCGGCCTAAAACTAAACTAACGTAAACGAAAATAGCTTATATTTAATTATTATTTACTTTAGTTTAGCTTAGTTGTAATTTAGTTTACCGGTACTTTAGATTTGGGCTGAAAATTGAGCAAAAATTACCAAATGGAACATGTGGCGCCCTCTGAAAACTCTGATGGAACTAATTGGAAAAGATCTAACACGTTTCAATGGGGACTTTTTAGAGTAACAAATTCTCCTCCCCAACCCTATAAATTCTTGCTTGTAGTTATTTCTAAATTTAATTTCAGATTTTTTTCTTTTGTCAAATATTTTTTGGTAATACACCCCCCATTACCAAAACCGATGTAAAATTTAGTTCAAACTTTGCACAGGAACATTTCATGTGACGTAACTCAGCTTATAGTTGGCATGTCAAGATCACGCTTATTATTTTTTTCGTGGACTAGCTTAATTCTTCTGCAGCTTCACTTATCATATATCTCGCAATGAACATTTATAGAAAATGTAACAATCAAACGCAAAATTTTCTAGTTGTCTTTCGTTGGCTTAGGCAGTTAGGAACACATAAACCACATAGGTCTGAGAGATGCCAATGGATAACTTGCCTCAATATTGGCCCTTAAACACTACTCTCAAACTTATATTTTCTTGCAACCAGACCTTTGTGTAATGTGCTGTTGCACATTGCACTACACAATATTAGCTAGTTTTGTAATTAAGATTTAGCTTCATGAATCAACAAGTCATGAGTAATGATAAGAATGAATTTTAATATAATGCTCTTATCCCCTTAAGTCAGAATGATTCATCTCCGACACTCAGGAATATTATGCAGTCAAATTATTCAGTCCTTAATAGTTTAGGGCTTTAGTAGCTTCAACAACGTACCGAATATTTTCCATCCAGTGGTTCCATGTCTTTACGTGATTATCAGGTATCAGCTTCAATTCCCCATTTCTTACAACCTGAAATATTTTTTTATAATCAATGCAGAAAGAGAACAACTATACATTATGGAATTTTTTTCCAGTTTAACAAAGTAACAAACCTCCAATGCATTCTTTGCCATTTCAGAGCAATCCAGAAACCACTGATACTTGATCAAGGGTTCAACTATATCCTTGGATCGACTGCAAAAAGTTTTAACATGGCAACTTAGAAACTTGACAGTACCCAAGTTTGAATGCTGAACAAGATTTGCTTCTATACTTTAATTGCAGTACTATTTTATTTAAGAAACAAAGACAAGAGCAAACAAGTGTGCAACAACAAATATAGTTGAATCATGTGACCAGCAGAATGACACAATAACGATACTCATAAAAGCTTAACTACCTTCCGTTTACTCTTAAAAACAGTGACTTAATTCTGTGGTTGTAGGCTAGTTACAGACTTAGTAAAAGCAAAGCCGCGAGGTCCGACCCTAATTTATAGTTATGCTTCCTGTCGAAGGGTGAAAAAGTAACCAAGGAACAGACATTTATCACCTTCGAATCGGGAAAAACTCGCCTAGCTTGTAACTGATGGCCGTTCAACCTCAACACATCCGTCTCTTTCTAGCTCAACAAGGTACAAATGAATGGTCAGCAGCATTACCGCAGTACCGGGTAACACTTTAGCAACAATGGAAACGGTGACATGTTACTAAACGCTTGTAAGGAAAGCATATAATCCAGATGGTCCATTGTTGACTATCTCGTACAGTTTAAGGCTAGCTGTGAAAAACTATTGCTTTGATTTGCAAAGTAAACTTAATACTCAATTATTACTCAATTATAATTCCTTCTGGTGCGAAAATAGGACTATGGTAAAACTTTCGATTCGATTTTGATTTTATCACGTTTTCGAAATCGAATCAAATCCCCCATATCAAAATAGAAAAATTCTATAATCGTGGCGTAACGAGGTTCCCAACCATTAACGAAATTCCCAAGGCGTAACGAGATGAATTATTTTCGATTTTGTAAATAGTCAAAAATGTGTAATGACTTCGTTTTATGTTGCAACTATGTACGGTACCATGTTAACGATTGCTAAAATAGTGCAGCCATTGCCCTAAAACATGCCATAAAATTACAACAGTAAGATTTCGTTTTAGACTCCAGTGTAAGTTTAACAATCAACTAACAGGCAATAATTGGCCAAACTTGCACAATGTATGAAGTTAATTTGACTAAATAAAATCTAAGGTTGGTGCTATTCGAAAGGGAGTGAGGAGGGGGACAGTGGAAGCTTACTTTCTAACTTTGTGTTAACACCAAAATGTTATTTTGCGAAATAAATGAACACACAATTCAAAGTTTAGTTCACTAGTATTAGAGTAAGATTAGTTTACAGGAATGGAATCACTGAAACTTGATAACTCTTTTCAAAGGCTTATACATACAAATTAGGAAAAAAAAAATTTAAAATAAAAAAAAAAATTGAATTTCGAAAACGAATAATCGAAATGAACCCAAAATATTAAAACCGAACAACCTTAGAATATAGTAAGTGGTTTTTTTTTAACAGGACTAGTGGCCAGCACACTTTCAAGTTCATACTGTGTGATAAAAATGGTCAGTTAGAATAAAGTGTTCAGTGCAAATTTCACCAACCGATTACAACGAATAGTAGACTGTATTTTGATTTACACCATTCATTTCTTTACCTACATACTGGAACCACCATTGGATTTTCTTTGGTTTCACGATACAACCCTTTTTCTGTGAGAGCTTGTAACACAGCTTTCCGAGCATGAAATCGTTTCATACCCTGTAATTAAAAAAAAAAAAGAGCCCATAATTATTACAGAGGTTTAACATTAAAGCAATTCAAAAATAAATAATAGAACTAGGCTAAACAGCACAAATAATCATGAAACTACCATAGTCCAAATAATTAAGTGTAATATTAACTAGTTTCAGCATGGTGCAACTTAGCTTTGGCCACTTAAAAATAAAGTTGGTTCTCGGGCTTTTTTTAAAGAAATCTGTGCGTGCGGGCAAAATTACATTTATTTCTTTTTAGGCTCTATTTCTGCGTACCATGTGTCCATGAAATTATTTAAATTTTATACCTTCATGCCTCATTAAGGACCGTTTTTGTTTCCAACTCCTCTTTTCATCGCTGTTTTTTATTTCCCGTTACAAATATCGGTGCGGACGGGGCCTGAGAAAACCTTTTTTTTATAATAGCCTTATATACATTGCTTTAATATGCTTTCAAAGTTTGAAAATTCAGTGTAAATTTTGAAAATTCAAGCACAAAACCAGACTTGTTTCAGAAAGCTAAAAAGCAGAAACTACTTTCTTTGAGGCTCCATTCTAATAAATGTTAAGCACCAGATTATGGAGTCACAACTTAGTAAGGGGGGGGGGGGTTGCAGTGGAGACGCTCCAAAATTGTTTAGTTCCCCCTGTAACTCACCTAACAATTTTTTTGGTACCCCCTTTAAAGTGCCAGTTTTTCAAGATGTGTCCCCCCCACTTAAAAAAAAACCGCAGAATTACACACTCTTAAACCCTTAATAGTGAAGACCCCTAACTACGGTTATATTCTCAACCAAATAAGCTTTTTTTCAAACCAACATTGGTTAAGTTAATGTTTGGATACCGTTTGTGTTTAGTTATACTCATTCTGTGCACAGTAACACCAGCACCAGAACTTGTCGACTGCGGAGTGTACTGAACATAATCATGCTAATGCAGGGAGAGGGACACAAACCGACCACGTACTCGAAGAGTAGCTGAGGCCAACATTACGAACGTGGACTCAAAACTCAATATTGCACTTGAAATAACATGTTTAGTACCACTCACCACCCAATTTCTTCCAAACTTATCCACAGGAGGTTCTGGTGGTTAATCGCCTAAATAGTTATGTCATTTCAAGTTTGAGTTACGAGCTTGAGTCACCCATTCGAAATACAGGCCTGTAGGTAGTCTTAGAAATAATCCTATGGTCTACTTCTATTTTTACTCTCCCAGCCCATCAGAGAATTGGCTGTGCAAAGCAGCCAGTGCAAATACCATTGACACTTTAAGCGCTCAAGCAGAGGAATAATGGCCACATGTTGCAGACATCTGAGAAAGGAATACATATGCCTGAGAGAGAAAACATTGCTCATCATAATAATCAAGAGATATTTTTTGAATTGTGTAATTAATGTTCACAGAGGTGTCCAGGCTGAACTGAGGAACATTTTAAAGAATTTTGAAGAGTATTTTTTGGATAATTGCACAAAGTGAAAATTTGCAGCAGCAACTGAACTAAGTGCTACGATTTTGACAAAAAGTGTTAAGTTTACCGTTTTCACAACACAAAGTGAATGGCAAAACAAATACTGTAAATAATAATGTTCCCCCAAATCCACTTTTAAAGCCAGTAAAAAAATTGTGATGCCCCCTTGAAGGGTAGCTAAAAAATTTGCAACCGACCCCCCCCCCCCCCCCAAAAAAAAAGAAATCAGAGTGGTCCCTAAACATGGATTAATTCCAACTTGAAGATCAGTAAAAAGACAACCACAGCACACTTACAGTGAACTGTGCACAATCCCCAGTAATATTTCCATCATCATCAATAATGTTCAGGAACGGTAAGTCATGGCGTTTTCCAACTTCGTAATCGTTGTGATCATGGGCAGGAGTAATTTTGACTGCCCCTACAAAGCAACAAACATGTCGTCAGCAATTAATCATAATTGGCAGGATATTTAATTGCCTTTATTTTTTTTCCTAAAATATAGTTGACATTTTTATAAACGTACTAATTTGTTCAGACAATAAATAAATTCTAAGTAACAAAAGAATCATAAAAGGTTTCGATTAAGAAAAATACAATTAGCAAATGAAAATGTTTTAAATACCTGTGCCAAAGTTGACGTCCACAAAATCATCACACACAATAGGTAAGCGACGGTTGGAAAATGGATGAAGCACAAACTTGCCATGCAAGTGTTTGTACCGTTCATCATTAGGGTGAACAGCAACTGCCGAATCGCCTAACATGGTTTCTATACGAGTTGTTGATACTATTATTTCCTGGTCTAAAAAAAATTAATTTTGATTAAACAAAAAAACACATACGCTGAATGAACTCTTGCTTAGCTTTTTAATTAATGGGTGTACCTGAATCTTCTACAGGATATGCAAATGACACAAGAACACCAAATTCAATTTTCTCTGTGTAACCTGGAACGCTTAGTAACGTTCTACCAGGTAACTCCATTTTGTCCACCTACAAAACATTAACAAAATGTTAAACCCAAACAAATTGATCAAAGCCTGATCTAAAGCACGAAGTTCAATGTAACATATTTTTTAAAAGCTGAAAATGAAATTATTACATTTAGATGAAGTGTCTGCAACTGAAATACAAACTTTAG
Source organism: Lithobius niger (assembly GCA_023313725.1). Lineage (NCBI taxonomy): Eukaryota > Metazoa > Arthropoda > Chilopoda > Lithobiomorpha > Lithobiidae > Lithobius > Lithobius niger. The sequence continues at coordinate 70,773 of JAHWFP010003300.1, forward strand.
TTGTCATGCAAGAGAGGTGTTGATGTCATAAGCAATGTGAGGAAGTTTTGGTGGGGGACCAAATATGTCACGTGTTTTTAAGGAGAATAATACTTTTGTTTCATACACTTTTTCTTTAAGTCTAAATTAATGAACCATTTAGCAAATTATATGGAGAGAGAGAGAGAGAGGCTTTCATATTTCTGGCACAATTTGTAAGGGGGGGGGGAGCTACAGAAATTTTAACCATGTGGGGAGAGAGAAGTGGGTGCTGAAAAACAGAAAAATTTGTGCAACATTACTTACAGCCGTTAAAAACACACAGTTTTTTTTGAACATGGTAGGCCGAAAGGCTCATTGTTTTACTTGGTAACACAGAAATTCAATGAACATGGTACCATGTTCATTGAGTTTTTTTTAAACGGGTAGTTATTCTCAATTAAACTGCTTATGAATTACTGATTACAATGATGGCTGTGTCACCACACTGGTATTCTATCAAGTTAGTTTGCCAACAAAACCCTAGACTCGCTGAACAGAATGTTATCCTGGGCAAAACCTGTAAAAAGCCTTGTGAAATCTGACGTAACCCACCAGGGAAGGCTTTTTTCTAACCCTGCCCAGGAGGACTGTTAAAACATGACAATGTCTGGGTGATACTAAAACATAACCTTTTCTTCTAGTTTTTTCATTATTATTACTGAAGGAATGCAAAATATTGAGGCTAAGATGCTCAGAACTTGGGTGATGATTTGAACCCTCATTATCAATATGAATTTTTATTCCAATAAGGTCCCCGTGCATTCAGCGACATCAATAACAGCTTATTTAATTATTATAGGTGATGTAAAAGTAGATAATGGTACCTCAATATCAGAAATAGCAGACTTAAGTGTGCATGACCAATTGATGAGGCGGTTGCTACGGTAGATGGTGCCATCCTCGTGTAGCCTTACAAAGGCTTCAGTTACAGCGCGATAACCTTTCTGTAAAAATTCAGAAATATTTTAACAACAAGGAATTATGAAAAAGAACATGAAGACAAAGCAATGAAAAACAGGAAATAATGAACAATATTTTATGCGCGAACGTGATGATTATTTAAAATATTGTACAAAAATGTTTCACAATTTCAACATTTTTTCAACTTAATGCTATATTCGTTCTATTGGCCGATCTCAATGATTTGTACAGCAGGCCAAAACACATAAATTATAGCTCTGATAACTTACACAGTGTATTTTAGGAACACATCTAACATTTATTTTCCTGAAAAAAAGAAACTTGGGGGGAAAAAACTTCTAATGGCATTGGAACATTCAGATTTTTACAAGTAATGCTCAAGTTCAAAAAAGGATACACTCAATCGTATTTTAGACAGGCTGTTAACGAAAAGATGTAAAATTTCAGTCCTCCTATCTTCTTCAGGCTCCTACAAACAGAGGACTGAAATTTTACATCTTTCCGTCAAGAGCCTATCAAAATTTCGCAAAATACGATTGAGTACAGTATTTCCTTTTTTTTTTGAATTTAAGCGTTACTTGTAAAAATCTGAACTTTCGAAATTCAAAGTACACATTGGAACATGCAAATTACTTAATTCTTTACAAAATTATTATTTGTTCAACGTCAACAGTCGACTCAGTCTGATAGCAACAAGTGGGTATCAGCTCCGTGTTGTGGTACCAGCATCAAACAGCCATATTGAATGATTTGGTTCAGTGATATTAATTTTCAAAAAGAATGGATCCAATCTCTAATTTCCAACAACAGATGATCCTTCAGGGAGTCTAAATTTCTGCTGTCGCCTGTCAGAATAATAAAAATTCCACAGTTATGACACTCATTTTCTGCGAGTGTTCCCCCGACATAGTTTTCTTGTTTTCCAAAAAAAAAATCCCAATTATGCTCTTAAAACATGTTGGTTACATTTCCTTTGCTTGTTTTTGTTGTGAATGTCGCGGGGAAGAGTCAGAGTAGATGATAAAAACCGAAGCATTTCAGTACTAGATAGATGCCGAGTGTTGTTGGAATTCTGCGTCATTCTGTGAAAGTTGTGAAGAAAACAGAGACCCCCTGATACTTTCTCGAGAAGCTTTCAATGGTCTAAACAGCAACTTTGCTACAAGCCAAACTATGAAGTAGTGGTGAGGTGTTAGTCTTGAAGAAGCAGTAAGGTAAATTATTCTGGGGGATTTGTTTGGCTCAGTACATAACATTTGTTCTGGAAAAAATATAAGGTCGCTACATACTGAAAGTTGATCAAGCAGCCAGTATGTACAGTTCCGGTAAAAAAAAAAACGCCTTCGTTATACGGTAGTGTGAAGGATTAACGTATGTGACTCTGAACGAAAATGTTGATATCTCGAAAACTACTGGGCAGAATTGAATGAAACAAAAACTAGGTTGCGTATTATGATATCAGCTATATTGCTATGCGTATTACATGAAATGGTAAGTATCCAAATATAACTGGCCGAGCGAGCAACACGAGTTGATAACTAATAATATATCTCATAAACTACTGGAAAGAATTGAATAAAACCAATACTGGATTAATTGTTATGATGTATGCTATATTTGTATACGTATGACGTGCAATGTTAAGCAACAAAATATAATATGCAATTCAGTCTTTGTTTTATGAAAATCCATCTACCAGTTTTCAAGACATCAGATGTCATTAAGTTTTTCTCGCTCGGCCAATTATTTTCAGTCAGTTAACGTAGTATTTAATAAAGGTAGAAATACAGTAGACAATCTGATATGCCATTCAGTCTTTGTTTCATGAAAATCCGTCCAGTAGTCTACGAGATAACTGAATTTCTCCATGGTTGTTATTACGACCCTCGATATAACGAAAAAAGGCATTTTTTTTGGTTGGAACCGTACATTTTTACACATTACATTTGACTACTTACCGGCTCCATGGTGAAGAAAGCCCGTTCCCAATCTGGAGAAGATCCCATTAACTTGAGCTGTTCGTATATACGATCTCCTTTTCTAACATGTAAGGGTAACAGTTAGGATTTCTATTTTATGGTATTGCACTATACACTGAGCAAACAAGCCAAAACTAAAACCAACTTTCGTGGAATATGCACTCACTCATGTTTCCATCTCCACACTTCTTCAACAAACTTATCTCTTCCTAAGTCGTGCCTTGACAATTTCTTCTCGCGCCAAAGTTTCTTTTCAACTACTACCTGAGTTGCAATACCGGCGTGATCGCAGCCTGGGTTCCACAGAGCTGTTCTTCCCTTCATGCGATGCCTACAACAATAAAACTTCTTTAAAAAAATATTTAAAAAAATCAATCTGCATACAATTTAGTGTTAACTACAACACGGTGTCCTTAAAACAAGCTTACCATCGCGTGATTGAATCTTCAATTGAGTTTGTAAGTGCGTGACCCAAGTGAAGTGAGCCTGTCACATTTGGAGGTGGAATAACCATAACAAACTGGCCCTTTGGATTGTGAACACCTGAAGTCCTCTGCAAAAACAAGTTCGATCTCAATAAACATATCCCTTGAAGTATCAAGATAGCATGGGTAGTTTCTTAATTTTGAGCCAGTGCAAATTTGCACTCCCAAGACTGATGGGGCAAGTTATATTCTTTTCCTGCCCTCCTCGGGATGTCTTACTCTCTATTACCAAATTTGGGTTGCATAAGCCAAGAACTTAATGCATACTTGGGCTGCATAACATCTTGCTTTGCCATTGGAAAACAAGTCATTTGACATACACACCGATTTGCTTTTAAATTGAATTATTGTAAACTTCACTACTGTATTTTAAACTGAAAAATCTGCTTAAGTTCTATTGAAGAAATAGTGCCACTAGAAAACTCACTTTTAGCTATGCACCTACACTGTCTCGATCACGTTATGTTCAACGAAGTTGAAAAAAAATATGTTTTGGCATGCTAATTTTGTGCTCCAAATACTGTGTCTAGAGTACAAAGTAAGATTCTTAAGAGTGAAGTTTGCTGTGCATCCTAATAATTTCACCCTTGTAACGGATGGGATGGAGGAAGAGTGATAATGAGAATAAAGACACGACTTGCACTTTCACCTTTTTTTCTTTGTACAAGAACTATGGCTTTTGTCATCTAACAGAATTTTGTAAACCCATGACTGTTATTTTTTATTTTTTCGAAAAGTACAATTTTAATTTAAACTGAAAACCATGGTCGATATCGATCCATCCTACTACACAGCTTTTCATATACTTACACCATACTCTGGCTTAAAAAATCCCATTTTCTCCCACCAGGGATACCAAGCAGCTTCCACATACTTGGGGCTGTAAGCCTCGGGCATCGGGCAACTGGTATCTGTTCAACAAATTGGAACTTAGTTTAATGATAGGAGACTATACTCAACAAACATAAATGATAAATGCAGGGCCTAGATTTTAAATCTTGGATAATTTTGCTGCCTAATACAGTTAAGCAACAAACCTTTTTTATCCCCCAGCACAGTTGGAATGTCATATGTAAATACATCCTTCTCCTTTTTTTCTTTTTTTTCTTTTTTCTGCAAAAGATACAATATTCAATGGTTATTTTGTTATGGAAAACATACATCAAGTTTTATGCCTTACAAAACATAGGCCTACAATTTGACGACTCACAACAGATTCATCCACCCGATTCATCAGGTGAATGAAGATGTCACAATGAGATAGCATCTCCACTCACGAACGAATAGTGAAAGTTTGATTACACTAGCTGAGTTTAACGATGCGCACATAACAACAGAACCATCACATGTCTTATTTACGGTGACAAGACGCAAGTGAAATTGCCTTGGCGCTAGTTTATATGACGCAAGTGAAATTGCCTTGGCGCTAGTTTATATTACACTGGATACCCATACACCAGAACCACTAAAAACATACAATTATTGAGTGAAACGTTATGTCCTTTCATCTGTAGTGGATTTTCAGATGCCAGAAGAAGTACACGCCATGTTTCGCCTTGTAACATAATCAGTGCAAGCCCCTTTCTGCAGTACAAATTGTCATCCACAGGAAAATACAAAAAAATTTCCCCGTGTGAGAAAGTGCTGCGACATGCGACGTACGTCGCAGAAAATAATCGCTGTAAATTTTTTTTTACAGTAAGTCGCCCTTTTTTCGATATATGCGGAAACAACGATAATTTAGCTAAATATTGACCGATTTTGACGTTCAAATACACCATTTTAACCCTTTTTCGCCAGCTTTTCAATGGTACAAACCACATTTTCGCGATGACTAGGTATGGAGGATGGGGGAGGGGGATCTGATGGTACAAGTAAATTTTAAAAATCAGTTTTAGTTGCCGTGTAAGGTGCTTATTTTTACAAGCATTTAAAAAAATGTTACTGTGGATAAAGTAATGGGGGAAAAGTTATAGAAAGGTTTTTTAATGAATTTAATGCTGCTTTGCCACGCTTCAAACAAATAATTAAAAACTTGTCGCTCCTTGAAAAATTCACCATGCAGAAAAATGTTTAGGTTACAAAACTGCGTCGCAGAAAGCTGTGGAACATAATAACACTGGGCCCACAATAAACCCAAATTTCACTCGTACAGAAAGTAGTAGTAACAGGCAAACAACCTTTCACGTAACTGTTCATTTGTCTCTACTACTCCTGCCAAAGTGCATGCATTCTGTGTATCAACTTGGGAGCATCGCTTGGAGCTGCTCTACATTCGCGCTGCGTAGGAATACACTGTTGCTTCCAAGTAAGACGCCGTCCACGAGCTTACATGTCAAAACACCACCACCTAGTGTTCCTATCCTCAATAAAAACCATTTCTTCATGTAGCCTAAAGGCTATGTCCTAGGTTTGTGGGGATAAATTTCCTTAACAAAAACCTTTCCATTGTGCCAAAGAACTACTGTTGGTTAATGGAGGTGGTCGTCTGTGGAACTGTACCCCAATTGGACTATCAGTAGCAGATGAAGTCAGATTTTTTTGTTCACCATGAACCAAACAGTCAACAAACTCGATTTTAAAATATTGCGTGTATCATTTATACCATGGGTTCATGATCTGGTGAGTTATTCATCCAAAATCTATCCACCCATGTTTATATCAATAGTCCAATATGGTCTTGGTAGTGGTATTGACCAACGGCTTTGCGACTTTTACGTTATGTCAGACTTTGTCACTCATCAAAAGACTTCACTGCCGCTAAACAACAATAGTTTACCGATACAAATTATTCAACTACTCACCTCAGTTTTCGGCTGAGTTTGAGCTTGCTTTTCCTGTTTCTGTTTAAACTTTTCGAGCTTTTCCTTTTTCTTGGCCTCCTTCTTCAGCTGTACAGCACTTTTCTGTACAGGTTCACCGTCCTGCGGCAAACCAGTTCCGTTCACTTCGGGAACCGAGTTTTCAACATCTGCCATTGTTAGGAGTCAGTTTTCCTCGTGGATGGAAATTGGCCACGTTATTGGTAACTGATCGGCGAGGACAGATAACGTACTTTATACAAACTTTTCAAGATAACGAAACCTCATGCAATAATTGCATCCAGTTACACGAGACAAGATGCCATGCTGTCGATCTGCAGCGCTAGCCGGAAGTGAAATGACAGCTCTAGACAATCGAAAAACAGTTTATAATATTAAAAAAAAATATGATATCAAGTCATCAGCCAAGATTCAGCAATATTTAAGATTATTTCTGTTTATGTTTCATGTGTAATTTATTTGCTTGAATAAATTGTTTTTATTTCTAAACATGAAATAGTATTCGATGATCGGTTGCAGATCGGTTGTCTGGTTCTGCAATGTTTAGTACTTTGTCTCTCTCGATATCTCAATTCTCATTCGCCATCATTAATTTTATGACTAAAAAGCAATAACATTGGTCTGGTTAAAAAAACAAAACAAATATTGTAATAAGCAGTAAAATATTGTGGGCTACAAATAGAAAATTCTAGTAATTTTACAGTGTTTCTGCTGTACTGAAGCAAGAATGAATAAAATAAATACATGCAAGGTACACTTAACCAGGAAAAGTCAGTTGAAAGGGGAATAAGCAAAGTTCATTAAAATCATATTTTTAAATTACATTTACAATATTAAAGAAACAAATACTCTGAAAAAACAACACTAAATATTTAACTGCTCAGGATACAGGTGTTTCATCTGATTTGAGAGCGATGCAGTCTTTGGATGTGTGAATAGATTTTACTGGATGAGTGCACCTTGTATTTACAGCGTGCAGTAGGCAACATGGCGTCTGCTGTTAGGCACTGTTTATTTTTAGGACCTCAATTTCGCAGTTATACACACTTTCCTCCTTCATGTTTGCTAAAGAACTGTCGAAATCGACTGAAGGGTTATAGAACTGTGGTTTCCACTAGTCCTCCAGTTTCCAAAACTCGACTGCCGAGAAAATGGTTGCTGGCTGCAGCCGGTCTTTCTGGAGTTGCCATTGCAAGTTTAGGAATCAAATACAGTTTTGATGCATCGAGGGGTGAGCCAAGCGGAATTCCTCCCCCCATCATACCTTCGAGGAGTGTACGTAACTCCTAATTTAGTCTCAAGCACAAGAAATTAATTACAATTCCATAATATTCTAGTAAACATAACATGCTGCCCTGGTTGGTGATAAAGAAGTTGCGGTTGGTTGTTGTTTTGAATGTAGGGAACTAGAGAAGGTGTATGTAATTGTAATAACTAATAGCGTAGACTTCTAAGCTCCTTAGACTCCCGTTAGATGCAGAAAGAATGGGATCGGACGATGAATTACGTCCGTTTTTTACGTCAGTTCTAACTCGTTTTGGGAGCAGAGCGTATTTATGCCGCCGTATGTTTTTAGTACGGTACCAGCTTTAACCATCTGCTTTAACCGTTACCATAGTCATGCATCACGCGGCAATGAGGGAGTGACGGCACGTGGTCTTGCGTTTGATCGCACTTGCGCTTCAGGTTGTTCTCGTTGCCATATGCTTACAATTATTGTAATAATTGACACAACCAGGCTGATGGTGGAAAAAATAAAAATACAAAAGATGGAACATTTTCTGTTAACATGCCAATGTGGGAAGAATGGGATGCCTCTTGGGTTGACTCTCCCACGAGGTCTAGGTTCCGGGATATTCACCTACATGTCAAACGGAGCGGTATTTCTTACGGGATGGGTCGCTTAGCAGAATTCACCGTGTTCCACCTCTCCACAAGACATATTCCATTGTCATGTGGCTCGTATTCACGTTTTACCAAATTCTTGATGCGCATGTGGACAGTCTCACATTTCTAGTTTCCCTGCCCCCAATTTAATCGCAGAGGAGCGCAGAGCTCGGACACACCACAATTCGACCGATTGCCTGCGCTACTCCAGGACGTCCTCACGGCTCGGCTGGTCATCTCCTGCATTAAGTCTACGGACTTCCTACACTGATCTTTCCATTTTCTGGCTACTTGTAAGGCTCTCGTGTAGAAATCAAGATTACCCACGCAAGTTTGATTTGGATAAAGGATGTTTTGAGTTGCTCAATTTTGTGTTAGATATTCATCAGTTTTTCGCAGTAAATACCTTTTGGTATGTGTTTTGATATTGACAGTAATGGTGTACCTACATTAGCTTACATGGTCTGGTCTATGTTACCAACACCTCCTGCAGCTTCTCTTTTGCCCTGTGTAAAGCTCATCAGGAAAAATAAACTTACTGAAACCCACTCTTCTTCAACTGTGCTACACTGCTTTGAGGACTACTGTGTAGACTTGCGACTGCTTATTGTTGAAACTAAAAATGTTCTAGTTAGTTTTTTTTTCTTATTTACTCTGTCTCAATGTTGTTATGCTAAAACCAACATTCTATTCCAGGTAATATTCCCTTCAGACACTTCTGGGCTAAAGCTCACACTGTACCAATACCAGACATGTCCTTTCTGTTGCAAAGTTAGGGCATTTTTAAATTTTCATGGAATTTCATACGACATAGTAGAAGTTAACCCAGTGCTAAGAAGCCAAATCAAGTTTTCAAAATGGAAGAAAGTTCCAATTTTGGTAGTTGAAGATAAGAATGGTGTGCATGTAAGTATTTATTTTATCCTAATTGTATGGTGGAAATACCTTGATGATCATGGCAGAGTAAATTGGGGGAACAAATTGTTTCCTAAATGAAGAAAGCAAATCTTTTGGAGGGTTAACATTCCTACATGCCCTGAACAATTTCCGAGGGTGACCAAAAAAATCTCATTGTTTTAAAATGACAGCTGCTTATAATTTTGAAAATGTAATATATTTCTTCTATGGGACCAATCTTGAATTTCATTATGTCAAATTAAAGGTAATTTAACATAGAACGTTTTATTTCCTATGAAGTAAGCTATAACATATTTGCCAATGGTTTTACATACAAACTTAAAAATGTAGTAACAAAGGTGTAACCCATCTTGAGCCATTGGCTTTTCCATCCTGTATAACGAAAGGTGTTTGTGATAACTTTCTCGATCATCACGCTTAATCCAAATCAGTAATATTTTATTAATGTCAAGAAACATGATTCCCATTCTTGTATCTCTATTTTGACGTTTTAAGATAGCTGGTTACAAACTTGAATGCAGAACAAAAATCAGTCAATTGAATGACCTACATGAGTTAAAAGATTTCTTCAGTAACAGCACTGACATCAAAGGATGTCAGTTCTCAAAATAACCTTCTCAATCGCATAGAGAAGAGACCGTTTGCCAACTGTTGCAACCTTGAAAGACAGGACAACTAATATTTTATGACTTACTAGCTAAAGCCCGGTGATGTTGGATGCACCGTGGCAACACCGCTACGTAGGGTGCCTCTTCGCAATTTGAAATATCCAAGATCAAACATCATGCATGGCATCCAAAAAACAACTTACTATTGCTCTACGAAAATATACATTACCTAAGTACGGTATTCCATTCTCAAATGCAATTTTCTCCTTGAGGCTGATTTAATTAAATCCAGCCTGCTCATCATCCCGAAGTGTGCATGCACGTTTCCCTCATGTATGACAGGTGAGGGTGGCCATCTTTTATTCTCAAGCGGTCGTCTAGTAAAGACCGGCCGTTCGTTTCATTATCTATCGCTTATTCCCCTCACATTATTAACACTTTCTACTACCAAAAGAGAGATGATGGCGAAAGGACGATGGCGCCATCTAGTGTGCGTCTTGTGCGCTGCCGTCTCCGCCCATGCTTTGGTCTGTCTTTTGCTTTTCCATGAGCGAATGAGGTATGTTTTTCTTGGCTTTTCTGCCGGTGCTGGCCGACCTTTGCCGCGAAAGACCAATGAAATACTTCTTCGTATATTATAATATTAGGTTAGGTTATTTACACCACTGGTTTGGATCACAACACATCTATTGTCTGGGAAAGACACCACTTGTTTTGCCTTCTGCAATATTCCGACTGATACTACGTTGGTATTTATACTGGGCACATGATACAGCTTCGGAAATTCAATTTTTTCCCTTGTACTTCCATAAATAAAATGCCTACACCGGTAACAGTGCTGGTGTATCGTCAGCTGATAATGCAAGTTTGTTCTTCAACACTTTACAGGTCGAGAATCTTCTTTTCCATTCGTCATCACGACCCTTGCTTCGGAATCTATTATCCAGTCATTTAGATATTTATTTCCTTTTTGGACTTCTCCATTGCAATCGTGGAATTTTTAACCACATCTGGAGTTTTTATTCATGGTTCTTCTTACTTTCACATGAAAATTTGCTTTCACTAGATTGGCTTCTCTTACTCCTATGCTGCCTGCAATCCTGGGTAAAGTTACGCCTTTTATTGCATTTAACGTACTTCAGGCCTTTACCTATATTTTTTCCGAGTATTATTCTTCGACATATTTTTCTCTCTTACTACAAATAACTATTGATTACCTACACCTGTTGACTCGCTTCATCCCACTCCCAACTTTTCCATTTGTCTTCAAGCAAGAAAGTTCAATGCAGTCCGGTGTATACTTTGCTGTGTCAAATGAATCAGTCATTCTAAACAAACGCGTCATTACATTCTGAAGGTAAGCCACAGAGTATTAATAAGGCTATGAATTCGTTGGAAATAGCTAGACACTGGGTTAACTTAGCCAACCTAACTAGCTCCCGAATTCAGATAATTTTTCATTCTCCTATATTTTGCAGCTTATGAGGTAATGCAAGATAATGCAGCAACATCATGCCACTATCGAAATTCCCGATACTATTGGGCTTTCTCAGCACATTCTTTAATCAATACTACAATTGATCAAGCTGGATAGCTTAGGCCATATCCACACCTTGAGAAACATGTTTAAACACAACTTCCCACTATTCTGAACTCTGTTATCAATTTTCGCAAACAATTTAAAGATACACATGGCAAATTTTTCCCGGAAGCTTCGTACCGAACATTGTGCCTGGTTTCCTAAATTCGGATCGACAAGCCAAAGAGCGTGCTAAGAAATCAAGCCATTCAATTCTCAAAAGAGAAGAAGCTAATTCCATCAAACGATGGAACAACACGGATGGCAACTAGCATCAGAAATTTTCATCTCAACAGAGGATAAATCAAATCCACATAATTAACAGAGCATTAAAGCTGCTGGTGTAGCAACCATCATCACACTTCTCAAAGAAGCAAAACTTTCGATTGAACATAGCCACATGTGTAACGAACAAAGCCATAACTGACTCCTCCAATGACATTGGCGACATCCACTAGAAAAAGTGGTTTCGTCGCTATTCCGAACAAAAAGCTACTGTATTAGTTATTCCCCTTGTCGGACGTGTAGTGATTCTAAACGGACCTCTTCAACTCAAGTTTAAATGATCCACTTTCCCGAACACCATTCAGCTCTAAATAAACTCCATTTATTTTTAAGCCGAAAGATGAAAACAACTGTTTGAATAATTTTCGCATCTCAAATCTTTTAACCCCAGCCTACTATGCTTCGTAGGACTGATCCTTTGCTGCATGTGGCACACTTGGTCTTCTCACACCGAGCCATTTCATTGACACCAGGACGATCATTCACCAAACCAAACCAAAAAAAACAAAAAATCCTAAGGACCAAATTTCAGGCCGACTCTACTGAAGATTAACCTTTAAGATCACTCTGCCCAGTTCAGGCACTATGAATCAAGTTGATGCGAACGGTAAGAAAATCGGATTTGTAATCGCCTTTGAAGAGGCCAACATCAGACACCAAAACAACAACATTTGTGTTGCTGCACACAAACTTAGTGCCTTACTGACTTCCTGGGTTTTCCACAATGGCCTCACCATTCTTGAAACCCGACAAGCACCTCCTGGGTGAAACTTATCTTCCTCACCACCTTCATTTTCTTGGGTAGGACCAGCTATGCAGATGGACGTCACAACCTGAAGTGTTGTCCGCCCCCAAAGCACTAAGTTTAATTCACCATAAAATAATGTGATCCTGTAGTCGTGTGCTGAAGTCGGTGACTTTTATGGACGACCAGTTGCTAACCCTAGAGAACCCGTCGGGTGGTGCCCACCTCCATTTATGACAAGATCTTAGGTCTTCTATAAATACTAATTTTGCAGGTAATATATATTTTTGTCGACAATAGAAACAGAGAAGTACCGGCCCAACCGGCTAAATTCTGTTTCTATTGCTAAAACGAAAATATGCATTACCTGTACCCACCGTACCTCCCCTTTTGCGTCACCACTTTGACATACAGTATTGAGAGGAATAAAATATGGCTGCTTTTGCCATTTGGGCTCTGTTAAAGGAGGGAAGTGCGCGTGCCCACTTCGGGTTAGCGAGCTGGCTGGATTTAGACAAATCAATCTCTAGGGGAAAATTGCGTTCAAGAATAAGAATGCTAAATTTACAGGTAATGTATATTTCGTTTTAGCAATAGAAACAGAATTTAGTCGGTGGGGCCGGCAATTCTCTCATTTTGTTTTATTAACACTTGTGTCGTTTCGTTCATACGATGGGAAACCCAACTGAACAGAATATTGCATATAAATGTAAATTCTGCAACTGAATTATTGAAATAAAGTAATCTTGTAGATAACCACTCCTGGAAATTTTGCTCTTCGCTGAGACCACAAGCGGACAATGCTACGACAATGGCCACTTATCGCTCAGACCACAAGCGGACAATGCTACGGACAATGGCCACTTATTGCAAAACGTCACTAAAGTCTCATGTCTTGGGGTGATCTCAACAGAAAGCTGTCGTGGTCTGACCAAGTCAAGGGTATTTGTACCAAAGTCAATGGCGAAATTAAGTTTTTCCACAGGCTTCTTAAACAAGCTAGTCCCAGAGTTCGGGAGATTGTGTTCAACACTGTTGCACGTCCTAAATTAGAATACTGCAGTGCTGTGTGGGATCCCTACACGAAGTATCTTTCGGATTGTCTGGAGAGAGTGATGCGGAGGGCGGTGAGAATGGTCACTGGCAATTACAAGAGAGAGACATGTGTCACTGGAATGTGCAACAAGATGTTGTGGAACTCGATGGAAGAGCGAAGAAAACTTCATAGGTTGCAACTGTTTTTTCGCGTTCTGAATGGCGGTACTATTGTGGATCCGAGTGACTTCTGTGGTGCCCCTGACTTTGTGGGTCGCCATGACCACACCAGAAAGGTGAAAAGATTGCAGTGCAGCAAGAACGTACTTGCGGCTCCTTTTTTCCACGCACCATTGTTGAATGGAATAATTTGACCCAAGAGGTTGCTCAAACTGACTCTGAAATTGCTTTCGTCAGAAAGCTCAAAACTACTTTACAGCCTATGATCTGCAGCCATACTGTTTGATTGCCTTGCGTCTGTGGCGCTTGTGGGCTTCTTTTTTTCCCGTTGTTTTTGTTCTGTTTTTATACTGCTTTATTGCTCCTTGGGGCGTTGCAGTTATTTCAAATAAATAATAAATATAAATAAGTACGAACATCAACAAACACGACCAACTCCTGTAATTTGACATCTATATAACGTTTTTCAATGTGCTCGATGATTCTAAAAGTCAGAGAAAGTGCAATACAATAATTGACGAATATTCGTGTAGCAATAGTATCGATAATCGTACCCCTCGCTGATTAACCCCCCCCCCCCCCTGTAAGCCATGTCTGTAGCATATCCCCCTGCAAGCTACATTATTTTATAGTACATAGTTTAGTTATATGGCTTGAATTTTTCCCATTGGAATAACCTGATGACCGGTAAGCTGACAGTTAACGTTGGTGCATAGGAGTACCAAGGTATTATTCATGTTTAAGCTTTTTTTTTTATTTTAATTTTTAAATAGTATCTTGTTTTTTTTTTCAGGTAGTTTTTTTTTTGTCAAGATTTGTAAATTGCTGTTTTATGTTTCAGCAATTAAACGATTCCTCCATGATCATCAGTTGCCTTCAGAGTTACTTGATGGATACATCGTTGCCTGTGTCGCAGGTTGCGAGTTATTTTCCCCCCGTAACGTACATGAACGAGAAAGGAGATACAATAACAGAAATTGTGAATCGTTATAACTTGATGTATGGGGAACGGATGGTGGATAAATCCAAAGAAGAACTTGCGTGAGTATTACTATGTATTTGGCATTACAAATTGGCAGGTTTAAGCTATCGATCAACAATTGTCAAAAGCAAGATGCGAATGATATATTAATTTGGCGAACAATCTTTGTTTGTAATTAGCTAAATCACTAATGATTTCTAATAAACTTTTCACCTTTATTTAACATTGCAACTTAAGTTTCTTGTCTTTACAGACATAATTAAAAAACCAAATTCTGATCCGCTAATGATTAAACTATGGTTTTGTTTGTTTATGGTATAAGATTCAGATGAGATGTAGTCATTTTAAGGAGTTTAGAAAAGGCCATTGCATATGACTAATTTCAGCCCACCAACTCCTTGCAAACGCACTTTGGTCAGAGCTCTGCACTAATTGACATCACAGGCACCTAAAGCGATGTATTCAAAAATTTCTGCTATTAACTTGCGTGAAACATCGATAGCTTAAAGTTGTTTATTATTTAGATGCATTTTCAACTTCGTCAAATTGCTAAGACTGACTTTTAACTAGTTATTGTTGACTTATATCTTCAAAGCACTCATGCTGTAATTACCACACATGTAAACATTTAGTGTTCACACAAAAACTAGCTAGCAGTCCCTATAATGTTTTTTTTTTAGAAATTGTCGTTTGGTTTGGCTTATAAAAGTTGGATTTGGCTACCAAATTTGGCGATCAATTAGCCAAATAACGAAAAGAAAGAACTTCTGGTTAAATCCTGAAATAAGCCTGAAAACATTTAAAAAGGTTATTACTTGAATAATTTGTTTCTTGAATGGCAATTTTTACGTGTCTTAGTTCTTGGCCATATTTATTCTAACCCTCGTAAACAAATAAAGAATGATTACGATCTGTTACGTATAACATTTTTATGCAATACAAACACTTTTTCGTACTATAAAAAGTGACTTTGGTCCTAATGCTCTTACATTTCTTTTCATTTAACTGGCACCAATTAATTTGTTATTGTTTTCTTTCTAAGTTATATTTCCAAATGAGTAAACCTTTGACATCACAAGGAAAAATTAAAAAGTATTTACCGTAGTGGTTTTAAGAGGTGAAATATTCAGTTAGGTGGAAAGAAAGATTGCCAGAAAAACCGAACAAAATATTTAAAATGAGAAAACATGTTTGTATTCCTTTAAATCATCTTGAGTTAGTTAAGGCCAAGAATTAAACTACAGTAGGTAGACCTGGCGTAGTTATAACATCATAACTGTCGTGCAACCTGGTCATCAGGGTTGGCAATTTCTTGGGAAAAACTAGTTTTGGACAGGGCTTTGGTAAATACCAGTAAAAACATGGTAAATACCTATAGGCGGGAAACATTTATTTAAAATTATTTTTTTTTACGACACGCTCTCAAAAGTTGGTTGGTGAGGCAGTAGCTGTCAGTAATTCTATTTGACACCAAAAACAATTTGGAAAAGAAAGAATGGTATGGCGACTAACACAGTAGCTTAAGTGTTTTATTTTAAATGTTAACGGTCTACGCAAACTTGTTATTAGTAAATACGCTTTCATGCATTGCAATCGTGTTGAATTGGAGTTAGATTGTGTCCTCTGCGTGCGGCATATTTTATTGAAAATGCCTTAGCTGTGAAAAATTAATTTTTGTCCCGGGGCTTTAAAAACCTGGTAAGTACCACACCAACCCTGCCAGTCATGCTAATATTGCAACAATAGATTGTAAAGTCGATTATTGTATGCATTTAATGTTGTTGGTAGAATTGGCGTGTATTCTTAACACCCATTGTCGTGGTTGTCTGCTAGCTATGTCCATGTTCAATGGTAATTAGCTGCTTTCACCCGAAAGAAACTTAACCAAAGTCTCCCAAGATGAATAGTTCTATCTGCATTCTTATCTAAACTTCACCTCCACGAGTCCATTATAACATTTAATGCAGGGATGGAT
The DNA here is from genome assembly GCA_023313725.1 of Lithobius niger. Lineage (NCBI taxonomy): Eukaryota > Metazoa > Arthropoda > Chilopoda > Lithobiomorpha > Lithobiidae > Lithobius > Lithobius niger. The sequence continues at coordinate 87,195 of JAHWFP010003300.1, forward strand.
TAATACAGGGAATAAGTGAATACAGAGAAGTACTCTTCTGTGCATCCAAAGTCGCAGAAAGATCAGAGAAAATTCCTCTACCGGCTTTGTAAATCCTGCCGTTAGATAATTCACAAAATATGTGCTAACAGCAGGCAGCCACAACCATGATTTAGCTAAAACATTGCGTGTAGCTACTTGTAGATTAATTTTTAAAAAATGGTTGCTTTGCTTACTGTTAACATTAGCATACCAACATTTCATTACTGCAAAATTGTATCCAATTTAACTAAATATAATTACAGCACTGGCCTGAATATAAGGCCACTTAAAAAAAGAAAATTGGTTCTCAGGCATTTTTCTCATGAAATCCGTGCGGGCGGGCGGAATTTTATTTTATATTTTTTTATTTTACGGCCCTATTTTACTGTACTTTTGGGGGAATTATTTCTTATTTTGGGTAAAATAAAGAACACTGCCTCGTAATTCTACTTACCACATGTCCATACAATTATTAAATGACAGGAATGGTAATTTTATATTTTCATTTCTCACTAAGGACCGTTTTTGATCTGTAACTGCTATTTTTGCCGCGTTGTTTCTTTTTATTTCCCGTCAAAAAATCGGTGCGGGAGGGCCTGAGAACCAACTTTTCTTTTTTTAATGGCCTAAGACGGTATTTTTTCGAATTTATTCTTTGTCTTGTATTCGCATCCAAATTCATAACTTGATTCAATTTTGAAGTTTGAATAAACCATTCAAATGTTTTTTTTTTAGAACTATCCATTGGTGCTAATGAGAACATAGTAGCTCAAATAGTTTTTGAATTATTTAGCAAAACCTATAATATAACCTAAAGTGGAACTTAAAAATTGTGATGGAGTCTACAATAAAAAAAAAAAAAAGAAAGCCGTACGAGATGAAAAATATGATTCTGTATCAACTGTAGTATGGTATCAAGTATATTGGTAATAGAGGCACTGGCAGAATCTTGGGTGAATGTTGTCGCCTTATAATCCTGCCCGTTTATTTTTGGTGAATTTATGATCCCAAAAAGGCAATTCACCGAATATTCGAGCCGCCTTACGGTTGGGCCAGTACGATAGTTTTGCTGCATAATTATCTGTTTATTAAGATTGTCACGTCTCTTCCAACAGTCCCTAGCCGATTGGGCAACTCACTTTAGTTTTAAACGGGAATAGAAATCAAGGTAGTTGAAGAAGCACTGCAGATAAAACTCAATAGGACAGCTGTGGGGCAGCTGACAAGTAGTGTTAGTGTTATTTTTACGAAAATAAAACAGGAAAAATATGCAAGTCTTGTAAATGATTTGCTTGCAGCTTTCCAATATCCATGTTAACTGCGTATTAAGTGCAAATGTAAAATGTTGCTTAAAATTCTGTGTTGGTTCAGGCTAGGCCTAACGTAATTGTCAAAATATAAGTTAAAATAAAAAAAATCAGGTTGTTTATCGTCTTATATATAATGTAATATATTATGTGACCTAATATAAAACTTTTCTTTCCTTAAGTATTCGTGTACAGGGCTGCACTGACACAATTTTTTTGCCAATGTGATGACAGATACTTGTCAAATACTGGCAATCTGATACTGATACTGAATTTCTTTGATTTGGCTCATCATTATTGCTAAACGATCTTTGGCTTTACCAGTTTGCCGCCCATGAGCTTAAGCAGTAAATTTGGAAAAAATTGGAGATAGGCGTTAGCAGTAACAACAATAGAAACAACAGGCACCGTGTTTACTACACGAGTGCCATAAGGAAAGTGAGAGTTATGGCTGCTACACTAGTATATGGAATACGATAGCAGCGCTCCTAGAGGAGGATTAGTTAAACTAATCTAATTAAGATCTAAAGGTTTCTAGTCGTCGGTAGAAAATTTCTACTACCTGTAAATTTAATTGCATTCAGTTCCTGAGTGCTCTTTAGTTGCTTGAGGTTTTTTCGCTCTCCAGATACGACCAGTGCGCAAACCCACTGCGCATGCGTCAATGCGCAGCCCTCCTATAAAACGTGACCGGCGCGTCGGTCGGCCATCACTTTCCTCAAGCTCTCGTCGAAGACGGATCGCCTCTCCAGCTGTATCAGCCCACCGAAAGTGCCCGACGTTCGCCGAAAGTCTCCAAGCCACAAGTTCGCCGAACACAACCAAGCAAAGAAGACCTTCCCCACAACCTTCACCGCAAGTTCAAGGGAAGAGGACCTTCACCATCAGGCAGGCCTTCGCTGAACGCTCATTCACCGAACGAACAAGCCTTCGCCGAACGTAGCAAGCCTTCGCCGAACGCAAGCAAGCCTTCGCCGAACGTAAACAAGCCTTCGCCGAACGCAGCACGCCTTCGCCGAACACACAACCTTCGCCGAACGCAACAAGCCTTCGCCGATCGCACAACCTTTATTGTACGCAGCAAGCCTTCGCCGAACCTGCAACCTTCACTGAACATTCGCCGAACGTAATGGACCCTCCTGTTCGACCTATTTCATCGCCTCCGGCTAGCCCTGTCCCTGTAGACCCCAGCATTGTCGTCTTACCATCGCCCACACAACCATCAACGTCTGCTGCTCTACTCATCTCTACAGCTTCACCCGTTCCATGTGGCCAACGTCTACAATCATCATTGTCTTCTTCCCCTGAACCTTCACTACATGATCACAGACCCTTGGACCTCTCTTCTGCTGCCTCACGTCAACCTAGTCATCGCCAAGATGTACTTTCCCCAGATGATATCCATCGACTTTTACACCGTGCCAAAAAAGAATTTTCATACAAGACTGGATCCAACCCTGCCCCCTCCACGCATAAAGCTTCTTATGTACGTGACTGGATTACATCCTCTGACAATGATTCTCACAAGCGGAAATCAACCGCCCCTACTTCACCCTTATCAAGTAAGAAAAGACGCACTTCCTCTTCTCTCGACCTTCAGACCCTCCTCAATGCTGTCCTGCGTCCTGGTGACGGTCTTTATTCAGCGGTTGTACTTGCCACACACCAACGCAATCAACCACAAGTAAACTTCGAGCGTCAACCACTCGACCCATATGACGACTCCTTTCAAGGTGACACTGATTCCTCAACCATCCCGATTTTTGACCTTCTCAAAGCTGTGGAAGCCATCATCCCTGACAGCTACCTCTACAAGCCCGACCCGACCCCTACTTCTAGGGTAAACCGAGGACTAACAACAGGTTTCTTACTACCTGCAAATACTTACTTCAGTAATTATGCTTAAAATCATCATTTTACGCTATCACTGCTCATTTATCAACTAAAAAACTCCCTTTTTTTAGCTTGTATCCAAACTTTCTCTCCTCTCCCGCCAGGGGCGCTGCTACTCCTAACTAGGAGGGCGCCATCTTGTTTGTTCCCCTCATCACATTTTGAGCACGTTGTTAGGGTAGGACGTGTTTGGCATCGCTGCCTTTGTTTTCTTGTTTGGAAGCAAAGTTATCAACTTTTCTGGGCAGAATTATGACCACGATAGAAGAATCAAACGATCTATTACGTGGGAGACTCAATTCGAAGAAATTTGATGCGTGTAGCTGCAAGAAACAGTCAAGAGATTTTCACCCTCTTTGCCGTGAGTGCAAGCCCTGAAACTTCGTCACCAAAGTATGTGAACTGTGCGATTTGCATCATCGTTCAACTAAATGGAGGACAGTTTGCATACGTGAAAGAAATCGGATCAGAAAGCAGATCAAAGGGCCAGGGCAGCAACGGCAGGTTTGGTTGATGACGAAACGGCTGCAGCTTGTCAACCGGAGGGAGAAAATAAGATGGCGTCAACAAACGAAAATGACTTTGCTGAAGTTCACGAAAGTGTGGTGGTGTGGGATGATGCAAAGTTGTTTGATGATGGAGTAGGACAGGTGCCGTTCTCAATTGAAGAGTTGCTGGCGTTGATGCAGACCACAGCCAACGTAATTTTTGATGCGAAAGCCACTTGTGTGGAGCAACGAATTACAAAAAAAAAAAAAAAAAGTTCGGCGCCCTAATGGCTGATATGCTTCACATGTTGCAACCATTGTTAGCCAAAGAAGAAGAAAAATCATTGGATATTAGGAACCGATGTGTCTGTTGTGACGGACATCAAGTCGTGTCTGCGATGCAGTCGCCAGCTATGCAGGCGCCGTGCCGTCAGGAGGCGCCACGTGTCGGAGATGTTATGACTGCGTCTAGATCAAGTCCGGCGGCTGTAGTGAAGAGCTCGGCGAAGAAAGGAAAATCGCGGGTCAGGAAATGACAGTACTCAAATGGCCGCTCCCGGTGTGGGAAATAGCGGTTCGTATGAGCACTTCAGCGAAAAATCACGCAAAACTGTAGGAGTAGTAAAGTCCAGTGAGGACAAATTTACGAAACTACTGGACATAATGAGTTTGTTATGGCGTCAAACACCATAAGAGCGTGAGCGTTAATTTTTAAAAAGAGTACCATTTAAAAAAAAAAAAAAAAAAAAAAAACCCACCTGTATCGTTCCTGCCGTAAATCTCCGAGGAAAGGAGTAGGTTAGAGGAACGATAGCACTAGTAAATAGCTATCTCTTCCCAGCCGTAAATCACCGAGAAAAGGTGTAGGTCGTAGGAACGAGAACGCTGGTAAATAGCTATATCGTCCCTGCCGTAAATCTCCGAGAAAAGGAGTAGGTAATAGGAACGAAAACACTAGTGAATGGTTTTCTCTTCCCAGCCGTGAATCACCGGGAAAAGGTGTAGGTCTTGGGATGGAGACCAAGATGTATGCGTCTGGCGCCGGACTGTAGGTTGAATGGGACACACCCTCGCGTCAAAAGTGTCGGGTCGTGTCGCCATGGTGTCGTGTCGTGTCGCCATCGTGTCGTCATCGTGTCGTCATCGTGTCGTGTCGTGTCGCCATCGTGTCGTGTCGTGTCGCCATCGTGTCGTGTCATGTCGCCATGGTGTCGCGTCATGTCGCCATCGTGTCGTGTCGTGTCGCCTGTACAAACATCATTCTTGTTGCCAGTGGTATGAGGTTAGTAAAATGGGGCTTTAGGAAGGTTCCCCCCCCCCG
>JAHWFP010003301.1:0-14364 GCA_023313725.1 Lithobius niger
TGACACCGCTCCTGATCCCACTTCTCATCCTGTTTGGCGAATTGCTCATTCCGCCGAATCGGAGTCGCCCACTTCAACATCATGACTCCCCAGCAGGTCCTCGAACTCAATACACTGCTGGACAGGAATGCCGATCTTTTTCCAGGCAAGGCAGGTCACACCAAGCTTCGTGATCACAAGATCGAGTTCAAGGGTACTCCGCAGTCCAGGGTTCGAGTCTCTGTTCGGGCGCCACATGTCGGGATATTCCCCCGATTGGGATCTCTGGCCACAGATAAACTCAGGTCGATGCATTACCTCTGGAACCACATGGTTTAATGAGGTCAAACTGCATTACAAACATTACGAGTTGGAGTTGGCGGACGGGAGATTGTCATCTGCCGTGCGTCCTCCTCCTCCTGCTCTGAAGAGAAGTGACGGAGCTCGCTGTCTGGGGACAACGGTCCCAGCGAGGAGGATGACCTGGGAGGGAGCGCTGGCTCGCGACACAGCAACTAAGGTAGTGCAACCCCATATCCACCAAACCAAGGCAAAATTTCTCAAGGCAGGCTACCCAGTATAAATTATCAACAAAACAATCAAGCAGGCCTTCAACAGAAGAAATCACAAATTCAACAGGGCTGAAACGGACAATGCGACCACCACGAGTGAACTCAAGAGTTGCATCCACTAAGGTGGCTGCCACAGTTACTCAGGAGCCTATCCAGAAAATCCTTTGCAACAACTTCATCTGTTTCTTCAAAATTACCAACAACATCTAAAACTGTTAACACGAAGTCAGAGTTACCAAAACCAACCCACTGAGTGAGGAACCAAAGGCCACACCGATCGAGAAAATGTCTGAAGAGTAATCTTCGTGAGAATGACACTCAAGGTCCCATGCACCAATACGAAACAATGAGTCAGACAAGAAAAGCCGAAGAACAAAAGTCCAACAAGGATAAGAACAAAGACTTATCAGCTGTCAGTGGTCCAAAAGACAATCAGGAAGCGAAACCACTAACCCGTGCAGAGATAGCACACGATTGCCCACAAGCACAATTTGGAGTTTATCAGATCCCATGCGGCCAGTGCAATACGATTTATGTCAGTGAAACAAGATGTGGAATTATCATCTGAATGCTTGACCATCGGTACCTTCCTAAACAGAGCGAACCAAACGCACCACCGTTGGTGACAGTTTGGCTCATTCCCTGCTAATATCCGTTTTGATGCGGCTTGATTGACGTCAACATTGTCAGCGATGAATGTGTTTCTGGCAAAACTGTTACCTCGCGCATTCTCAAACCTCCACCCCAGCAAACCACCTCCCTGAGATGGTTCGCAATTTGGCATTGCTCTCGCCTGGTCACATCTTTTAGCCAATCCTGGTAAAATCCATTAGCCAGGTCTGGTCGCGGTGAATGTAAGACGTATCAAATCGTCTGCTGAGCTTGTTGAGCTGTGTTGTAGTTTAGGAAGGTACTGAACGGCTGACGCAACATCACTGCACACGCGCGACTTCAAGTTTGGAGCCAAACTGTCTCTAACAGTGGTGCGATCTGTTCTCTCTGTTCGATGCTTTAGGAAGGTACTGAATATCATCTGCACAAGAGCCCTCAACCCAGCCAATGATACAGCAGCCAATCAAGCATCTGGAACTGGAACAGTGCAACCACAATTCTGGCACGGATAATCCTCTTAGGGTTCTTGAATCCATCACCATACAGCACCAACAAAACATTAATTATCCACTTGTGAACATCCAGCCCCCAGCCTTCAACTCTCTCCAAAGTCGGTCGCCACTCGCCATTTAGCGAATAAAAATCAACAGCTGGCGACTTGGAATTTAGCCCTACTTGCCAAAATGGCGACTAACAATACAAAATGACGCTCATCAGGCGATATCAAGGGAACCGTCTAAACTAAGGACGAACAGTTTGCGGCGTTATGCTCAGGTTTACAAGGGTTATACAACAGCCTTTTCTGCAACAGTACTGGGGTAAAAGAAAATTTTACAACTCTATAAATGCATAAATTGGAGAAACCATGCATTGTGCAAGACGTATTAGTTATGTGGCGAGCATGAATTCTGAAATGGCGAGTACTTTTGAAGGTCTACTGGCCAAGTGGCGACTGCAACTGGAATGACATTCAAGAGGGTTGCCAGCTTGCCCAACCATTGGCCATCTCATCCACCCTCAAATCCACAAACGCATGGGTAGCCATAACGAGCTCCGCTCCCACTCATGCTGCTGAAGATCAGTAGTCGCGAGTGAATTTGTCAAGTTCCAAGACAGCAGCAGAAGAGCCGTCTGAGCCAATGTAGACAAACAAAAAAGCTCCCTTCATCATGCAGGGCCTGAAGAAGACAAACTAAGTTCAACATCTTTCCACTGTTTGTCGAAAATTCGTCGCTAGAGGTTTATCAGTGATTTTAATTTGAAAAGGCGTATTATTTTGCAACGGCTCATCAGTTTCAATTCAAAGTAAAACAACACAGCCTAAGGTGTTTTCAATGCAATGTAAAAGCAAGTCTGATAACCAATGTGGAATGAACATAATGTAGGTTAATCAGAGACTGGTATCTCTGATGAATTAGGATTTGACATGAGTCGAACATGTAGACTCTTGTCAACTAGCTAGTTCATCGAAAACTTGCGGCACAAACGTGTCAATACGATATTTTGAATTTAGTGTGTTTGTTTACATCATAGACTAGATTTGCTCCTGGTTGTTGCAAAACTTAAGTGAACCCCCCACTACCACCAACAACAAAAAATCAAAATGCTGATGCAATTCCTACCTTTCCCTCAAAAATCGATAGCGGTACCCTTTTCCCCATTAATTAACCCCCAGCCACTTCCCACTTTGCATATCCCAGAAATTCATAGAATTGGGGGGGGGGTTAAGAAAAATTGCATTTGACCATATAGGAAAGTGTATCACGCAGATAATGAATTAGGCTTTTTTTTAAAATTTGATCTGGAGTTTTGTTGTTGTGTTAGGTTAGGCTAGTTGCTCAACTGGACAGCTAAAGAACTCTTTTACACTTAAAATTTGATTTATCCCGTGGGATACAAACTGTGAACACGTTAAAAACTAAGTCCCAACGTGTATTGACAGCTTTGTGAAGGGTTCTCGGGGACCAAGAGCAAAGCAGACAACAGCCAAGTGGTAGGCTTAGCGTACTCGTCACCTAACCAACACAACGAAGGTTCGAGCCGCACGACTGACCTACCGCTAGAAGTCACTGCGCTAAATTAAGGGTTAAGGGTTATAAAATGTAATATGGGTAAAACCATTTAATATTAGTTTTCCCCAAAAAGATATTGGGGAGGGGACACAAATCGATGGTAGTTCATAGGCGGCAAAAAGCAAAAGTCTAAATCCTCCTCGGATAGCATCACAAAAGTGTATTATGTCGGACATGTGAGGCAAACCCCGTAGTAATTCGTCCCGCGTTACGTAATTACGTGTTCCCACATAACCCCCCCCCCCCCCCTTGCTAGCGACGAATAAGGGGATACAACGTAAATAAACATAAAAGATAGGTACCACATGTGGAATTGATGAGTAGTGAGTCAAGGGAATTAGCTATTAAAGCTAAGAAAAGTTGTATAGGAAGAAGAGCTCCCTAATACCATAAAAATTACACATGCTGAACGACTAATACAAACATGACGATAAATTGTTGGTACTCTTAAAATCAACAAATAATGTAACTTGCAAAAGGTAAATCTACATTAAAGTAACGTACGTAAGAATTTCCTTTTGCCTAACGGACCGAATTACCAGTAGGTTAGTTTATTTTATGATTTAGGTAAAACAGCACGAAAATTCAGGTGGGTGATAAAGCGTGCAAGTTTTTCGGGGGTGACGGCACGGGTCATTAAGTCGGCGACCAGGTCAATGCCAGGGACAAAACAAAACAAGGCTAAGAATAAGTTGGTCAACAAAGGATCGCAAGGACCATACTTTACTGCACGCTAAGCTATACACGATGTCAATTGCCGACTGGCTATCTGAATGTAGGACGGAAGGGTTGCCTATTTGGGTCAGAGCGCCATCAATGAGGTGATTGGGGCCGCCGAAACATAAATCGTCGACGTGCAATCCAATTAGCACGAGCTCGCCCCCCCCCTCACGCTTATAGAACACACAGGGGTCCCACTGGCTATGTGTAAAAGCCACTGTCTCCCCGACTAGCGCAAGCCATAGATGGCCCGTTTCAACTTACATACAAGAGAGCGCCCCTTTACGGGGCGTTTTGTAAAACCCAAGGGGGGGGGGGCGCAAATAAATTTCGTGGAATAAGTCACCTTGGAGATAGGCAGAGCGGATGTCTGCTGTGTGGAAGGCACAGCCCTTATTGGAAATTAGGGCTAAAAGCAAGCAAAGAGAGCTGCTCCTTATCACAGGCGAGGATACCTGGTCGAACTCGAGGCCCGGTTTGGCTGAGCAGCCGCACGCAACGAGACGGGCTAAGACGGCCAAGACGGGTAAGTTTTGCAATGTACCGTCTTTATTATATTTGCGTGCAAAAACCTACCTGGAGTTCATAACCCCCAGTTTCGGGAGGTCGTTCTACTACGTCCCAAACTTGCATTTCCTCTAAAACAGTTATTCCGGCGTCCTTTACGCACATTTTAAGCCCAACCACAAGTCCGTGAGACCTCTGTGAGCCGAGCTATTCGAAAAAAACCCCGTCAGGACGGATGTTAACCGTCACCATTTGGCCTTCGAAAAAAATTTCCAGAGCTTGCCTTCCGGCCCTTACAGCATCATGGTAACCGGGTGGTAAGGGCGACTGTAGGTTTATGGCATGGCAATAAGCCCACACTTCAGGTAAAGGGGTGAATTTTTTTAGCACGGACACGTCTACCTTTAGTAGGGAATGTTTTTCCCCACTTGCGAAAATGGGGTAGGGGTGCATACCCTTTAACGGTCTTGAAAGGGGGGGGGGGGGGGATAATTGTCTAACAGGGCTATTAACAATTACAGCCTCCGAGAGGGTGGTAGGGCAAACAGCAGTATGGCAACTAACGGGACGAATGGAGGTGCAGACGCATTTAGAGCCACAGTATGTAGAAAATGGGGAAGCTGGTCAGGCACACTTAAAGGAGCATCATGTACAAATTGTCTAACGTAACATGCTTTATGATAAGTATCATCATGACCAAACACTATATTTGTTACGCCCCTGGCCTTAGCTATATCCAGTTCACGAAACATTGTTTCACCTTCTACATCATAGGACTCATCTACTAATAAATCAACGTTAAAAAGGTGATGGCGACATTCGCCAAACATGAGAAAATTGTGGGGGCTTTTCTTTTGACATACGTACAAACCTTTGGATCGCAAATTACTGTTAAGTCCAGCATTCAAGAGTCGAGATGCTATAACAAATTTTTGGCAGCTGTTGGTATTTCCACAACATTTTTTATAACAGAATGTTCAAGCGGATGGTTAAATCTGTCTCGTCCTCTGACGTGGATATCGCCCACTAAAACTCCAGTCGCGGTAATGCCATCAGCAGACTTTACACCGTTCAAGACTTGCTGGGAGAAAGGAAAGAAGAGGAAGGATACAATTTACAGAGTGAAGGTAAACAGGAAAGAAGGTGCAATAAAGAGGTTGAAGTTGTTACAAGGAGGGTTAAACAATGTGAACACTACTACATAGCAGTAAAGCGGCATTAATCAACAATTGCTACCTTTGAACAAACAGAACAGAAAGCACGAGTCCATGAGTGAATACATGCAAGCGTGCATGCAAAATCTACCGTATTCTGGTATCTAGGATACCGGACAAAATCACCGTCATCACACAAAATCCCACAAATCATGTAATTTGTAGTACACTTTCAGCTAAAAACACGCTTTCAGACAATTTTACATTATGGAAGCCGGAAATTTTGGTACATTTTGCATGTATGCATGCAAGCATTGTTGTGGTCAGCATACAAGCAAAGAACGCTCTCAGCATTGTTAAAAGACGATACTCAATTAGTTAAAGGGCACAGTGGTATAAATAACGCACACGCCTTATAACGCAAAAGGGAGTCTACTAATTGGGGAACTTAGTACTGCAAATTTGGGAGACACTTACGTTATGTAATTAGGTGATCCCACATATTAAATTCTCATTTTAAAGATGCGCGAAAATTGCGAGTTAAAAGGACGATTCAATGCGTAATTGGTTTCTCAAGATGCAACGAAAATGATAAAAAAAAAATGTAATGATGTATCTTTTTTTTTAAATTGCTCGAAATTTTGCGAGGGACACCCCCCCAAATTTTTTTTGCCGTTTTACCCATATTAATGTTTACAACCCTTAATTTGGCAGAATGACTTCTAGCGGTTTTTTTAAGGTCAGTCACTCGGTTCGAACCTTCGTTGTGTTGGTTATAGTTAACAGGGACGTGATTGTTACAATGGGGTAAGCGGGGTTACGCAATGTTGGAAGATGGCGGTGATAGCAACAATGGAAACAACAAAAATGGCAACAATGGTAATGGTGGTAATGACGTCGACAAGCAGAGCGAAAGGGACACGGTGCTTCAATCAGTTAAAGCTCTGTTTTCAACAGCTGTAAGTGAAGGAAAGCAAGTAGTGAAAGAGGTAGTTGAGCAGAGTGAAGATCCTGCAAAGCGAAACCGTGCCCGGAATATGACGACTTTATGAAAACTATATGGGTGAAGCCTCATGAATGTAGACTTGTCACGCTCGGTTGTTTTGTTGTGTGGGATAGGTGGAAAGCCGTGGACAGCACATATTTTCCTGGCAGTTGAACAGGTGGTTGAGTCTGTAGGTTTGTTACGGTCAAGCAATGCATTCAAAGTGATGTTGCGTTCAGCGGTTGCAAAATGCCGGTTGATGAGAGCCAAGCTAATTATAAATGGGCATAATGTAGAAACGTATGATTTGCATGAACAACGGATTGATGCCAGACTGCACTGGCTGCCACATGTAATTACTTTGGTGATGTTGCAAAGGCAATAAGTGACTTTGGCACGCTTGACCAGCATGCGTTTGAACAGTTGATAGTTCGTGGGAAACCAGTGTGTGCAACTAATGTTCGTATTGTGTCTTTCAAACTTTGTGAATCGACGACAATAGACATTCCGGATGTTCTCCTAGTAAGAGGTGTACCGTCACTGCTTGTTATATCAGACAGGGCACCGCAGTGCCTGCGCTGCAAAAGGCGCGGCCATTTTAGATCCGCGTGCGACAGCCTTGAGTGCACATCCTGCGGCCGTGATCCGAAAGACCTCTGTGAGCACTTACTTGGCGGGAAAAGTCCTCGAACAGCGTGCCGTCAGGTGCAACAGTATTGAGTTACTATGGACCTGGTGGGGAGCGACGACCAAGGGAGTCAGTGGTTGTGCACCCGGGGCTGAGTGCCAGCACTGACGGGGCCCCTTCGTTGAATATTGTGTCCACGACCGCTAACCCTGATGTGGGTGTTAGTGAAGATCGGGGAAGAGCTGTTGAAGGAAATAAAGTGTCACAGGAGGAAAGTTATGGAAGATGGTTGGTAACCCCACCTGCTAAGCGACGAAGAAGTGGCAAGCGGTATCGCAAGGTTTTGCCGCCCCCCTAACCAGCATGAGGATTTGGTGGATGACGAGACTCAGGAAGATCTGGTTACGAGTTTGGAGGCACAGAATGAACCAGCTGGGAGCGATCTAGAGTCATCTGCACATGCGAGGGACCCGTGTGAAAGTGCGACAGGTGTTAGTGTTCAGTGTCCTCCAGTGTGTGAATCAGTGAGTTGTGTTGATAGCCAAGTGAGTGTATCATCGAGTATTGTGGTCAGTCTGGGTGAGGCAGAGGAGAGTCAGGCTGTCCGGAAGACAGGTGGGGGGGGGGAGATCACTTGATGTGCAGCATGCTTAGCGAGTTTCCCATCCATAGCAGCGTGGAACGCGCGGGGTCTTCATAACAAGCTGGAAGAGGCCGAAAAGCTCCTGCAGTTTGCAGATATATTGGGTGTTCAAGAGGCGTCCAACATGAATGGATTTGATGGTTCGCCACTTAATTGTGATTTTGTTTTTTCTGGTTTGAAAGTCGGAATATTCATTAAGTGGTCTGTGCCTTATGTTGCATGTCCGATGACAGTCAGTTTTCCGGGTATTGACGCGTGTGCAGTGAAGGTTTGGATGTTATCGCGCTGGGTTACGTTAGTAGTTGTGCATGCGACGGGAAATTTGTCTGCGCGGGGTTACATGTGAGCTACATAACAAACTGGTAATGGAGATTACTTTATTTAGTAAATAAAGCAATGAAAGCAAATTTTTTTCTGTTGATTCGTGAATTTGGATTGATTTTGAGTTTCGCGCAGAAATGGACTGAAGTTGCAGCTTTTACCCCTTTATTTATTTCCTAGTAGAAAGATTAAAACGTCAATTAAAAAAATATTCGGCATGGGGTAGAAGCATTAAGCAAATGTTGCACCTGAGTAAGACACGTGATAAAAAAGACGAAAATAAGCGTTACGTAACTTAATTGAGTGTTCCCTTAGGTGGGAATGTCCGAAGTCATATTTGAAGGAGGTAAATGTCCAAGGGGGGCAGTCCGAGGTGCTGCTTGGAGGGGGTGGGGCTCTAAGTCACTTTTGCCTACACAACATTGGGAAACCAACCTGGGTGCCTAGTCTCACTTGATCGTTTGCAAAACGTAAGCGTTTTCGTGAAAAGCGCATCGAAATCTTGGCTTAAAACGTTAGTTCACCAAAACTTGTAGTCTTGAAACTTATCGTAAGCCGAATTCCAGCAGGTTTCTCGACTCTACAAGAAATTTTGCATCCTTTGCAGACGCTGGGTTTGGTTTGAGGTTACTTTTTGCCCATTCCGAATCGCCTTTTAGTGTAAACGAAGAAAAAACAATGGCGGCTTATTCTCTCGCTTCGCTGATAACAACCGTAGTAATCTTCGCATATTAACAATTCGGATAGCGATGTCGAACAAATTACAATGCTTAAGCAATCAGGTAAATCATTCTAGAACCGGACAATAATCTCGAAATACTTCATGCGATAATTATTTGTAAACTCGTCAAACACAGCGAGTCATTGTTAGGCTTAGGCCATTACCGGGTATGAGGTGTCATTTCATGGTAACGCCCGTTGAAGCAAGCCGGTCCCAGCTACGCCGCGTCGGCTTGCTAAGCTCCATTTCCCGGCACAATGACGGCTTAGAGTATGCGTGGTCGCATCAAGTAGCAATGGTAATGAGAGCTATAGATTGCCGCTACACGTTAAATAAAAGACAATGTCTATTAGAGTCGATAGAGACTCTTATGCAAACGGTTTGTCTGTGTGTTCGCGCTTAGCGTTTGAACGAATTATCGGACTTCTGTCAAATTTTGCACACAGATTCTATGGCATATTTCTAGGTCTAAGTTCGAAAATGGGTCGAATCCACTGGGGAAATCCTCCACTACAAATATTCAAAGATTTTTGTTTGCAGCAAACGTACAAGGTTCGTTATTTTTTCTTCAGCCGACTGACGTCTTCCATCCACAACCAATTACTGGGAACTATGTAGCCTTCGACAGCTGCTGATGTCACCACCAACCGACTAATGACTGGCAACTTCCTTAAATTATTCTACAAATCACTGACGTAGGCACGCGGCGCCACTGATCTCGTACGTACGAACTGGATAACAAGCTTGTATAGTCATGTCGGCATGCGAAATTAGCGTAGACTTGGGCTACTTGTTTGGACAGTCGTTCGTGACTTTTATGCTTAGTACTTTTTTTTGGGGGGGAGGGAGGGTCCACTACCGCATAAGCTCCAAGCAAGATGGCCGGCCTATCTAGATTCCGGCGCGTGAAGTTTTCCGGCTAAGTTTTTGGTTGCGTTTTCTGATTAGGAAAAAAAACTGACATAATTTTCGTGAACGGCGACCTTGATTTACCTTTTACACCAATGGCGATAGTACAACCTTCCACATATTATACAGATCGAGGAACATGGGAAGAATAAGTGTCTCTCGTTCAATTTAATTTTTTTTTTTTTAATGAACTAAGAATTACATGCTGAATAACGTTTTCCTCTTCCATTTTTGGTTTGGGCATGGTGACGGGTCAAAGTTAGCACTTCGGGAGTTTGGCGTGACGTCATCCACGTTGCCGGCACGCTAGCCGACGCCACGCAGGGAAGCACGAATAACTGCCCCGCTATGAAACAACAAACCCCAACCAGTTCCATATAAGTGAAACGCCAAACAAAAGCCGGTACCTACAACCTAACCAAACCGACAATAACAACAAAACCACACGCAACTGACAACAACCCGCCTATCTGAACTGTTTACGAAAAAATAATATAAGCTATTCAAGACACAAACGAACGCGGTGAGGCTAGAACGCAAAGAGTCCGGTTTTGATTAATTTCTGTAGGCCAAACGAAGCCTTTGCTCCAAAAAAGGTATGGGAAAATGTTGTTCAGCTGATCAGTTTACGTAATTCTAGCGAAACATGAAATTGATCGGTGAGGAGACACCTATTCTTCCCATAAGCCATGGTTTTGCTCAATAAAGGTCCACAGAATGCAATTATGGCCACTAGTTAGCATTTCACATTTTTTTATGTCCATAAAACAACACGTAAAAGACGCAAGGAACATTTGTTCCTTTGAGGTCTACAGGAAAGCTCGTTGAGCATTAAAGCCTACACTAATCCCATTGCAAAGCATGAACACGCACGAAAACACCTAGTTTGTGACTGTGTTGAGAAAGGAAGACCAACACCCATACGTTCCTATGTGTCTTGGTAGGGTCCAATTAATTCTAAAGATCCAACATTGTTTAGAAGTGTCAAATCATAGATTTGTAGTGTACGTCGCAAGCCAAGAATGTCGGTTTCGAGTTCCTGGAAGCATATTGCCAATAATGTTTTTCTCTTTTTTTTTAATCTTGAAATACACACCCAATAGACTGAGAAAATTAATAGTACCTTAAAAAAATAAGTTTATGCAAAGGCACAGGCGTTAAAGGGTTAAGCATTAAACGCGAAAGTTTTGTTAGCCTTTCACAGCGGCTACGCACACGCCCACCCTGTGCCGCAATTTAAAAAGCCTCGTGCGTGCAATGGAATACAACGTAGCCTACCGTAATGAAAAACACTACTTACTTAGTTATATCCACACGTGTCGTGTCATACCATCCTTGACTGTTGAAATGATTGAATCTTGCAGATCCAACACAATGTTGTCGCATATTCCCAGTCGTAAACGGCGCCATTACGTACAGCCCACAGATTAAACAGCCAACCCGCCGATTCGTGTTGCGTCATCACTTGCGTCATCACTGAGGTGTTCATGGGAAATAATAAGTATGGAGCAAAGTCAAGCCCAATATTAAGCATTAAGAGGGAGTACAACACAACGTATTCAGTTACGGTCTTAGTTCTACTTTTTCTCAGTTATTTTCCAACGGAATAGTGTCAATCTTGTTTCTAACGAAAGAGAATCAACTTGTCTAGTAGGTAAAATTATATAAAATATATTTTTGTACTTTAGAGCAATATTTTAAGGTTGGTTGATTGAAAGATAAATAAAAACTATAAACGTGATTTTCATCCGATATGTAGGAATTAAATCCCTTTTCTCATTTAAAAAAGTGTGACTAATTTCAAATGAAACACCAAAATACCACAATAAACAGGTGTTGCTTGAAAAAATCGCACCTACTCTAATCGCATTCGAACGCAGAACGGGTGTTAAATGTGAAGAGGCATGTTTACAAAGAAGAGGCGAATATCAGTTCCAACGCTCGTCAGATCCGTACATTCGGAAATCTGAGCCATACGACGTTTCACACGCGATCGACGTAAAACTGTCCTTAGTATTGTAGTTCACGTTGTTGTTGTGCTTCCGAATATTGACTTAGATTGCTCTCCATTGCTGCAATACGTCACCCAAACTAATATACATCAACAAATTATAAATTGCAAAAAAAAATATACTTTGGAATATGTTTGTAACAGGGAGCTTGGATTACATGTAGCTTTGATAGGGTGGACCCACTTACTATTACGCTTTACCGCGAGAAACCGTGCGAGATTTTGGGCGCTGCTTTGCATACTTCAAACGCGTCTGACGTTTCTGCTCCTATTTTTCGCGCCATTTTACTGATTCTTGCATCTCATTTGTTTTTGATTTTTGCGATGAATCAACACAAAATTGGACTAACAAACGAACGAGTACGCAACATCAAACGTCAGCCGGGCCGCTCCAGTTGCTTAAATTGTTTTAAAGTGCAATAACCTACCCGTAAAATCGACAATGCGACTGAAAATCGCAACGTTTGTTATCAGAAGGAGAGTACCGTCGCAAGCGACCATCGTGAACGTATGCCATTGTTTTGGTTTCAACGCAACTACGTAAGCTACTCTCGTCTCGGGTGATCTGGTAAGAATTTATCGTTTTGTTTTAATAATGTGTAATTGAAAGATTGAGCGATCAGATATTTCATAATTATTCATTAATTTTGTTAAAAAAACTACTGGTTAGTTAAAACAAACCTTTTTGTTGGTTTCGAAAAACGAAGTGTCGTCTGCTTCGAAGATTGGTTTGGGAGCAAAAACGTCACTAACTGAATCTCGCTCGTTTATACCTTACCACGAGAAATAGCTGTACTATAATAGCTCAGACGCGTTCACTGAGTGGGTCCACCCGGTCAGGCTAATGTAATCCAAGCTCCCTGGTTTGTAACTTAGGTAGTCTAGTGTAATCGGATGAGAACCAAAAAGTTAGTATGAGGCAAGATGTGCTACAAAAAAAAAAGGGGGGGGTGGGGAGATTATTAGTCCCATATATCAATACCGCGGCTCTTTTTGTGTGAGTGGCTTTCGCGCGCTTTCGCGATCCTTTTTAGACGATATGGCTTTGTTTGTCCTTTTTTCCTTCGTTTTTTATTTCCGTTGTCATTTTTTCTGCGATATTATGCTCTGTAGTTCGTTTTACCTGGTTTCAGGGACCAGTCATTATTTTCGAATGGGGAGAGGAATCAAATGTATGATCCGCGAATTCTCGTTTCGCCGAAACCTGTTTTGGCGAATATTTAATTTCAAATTACGTGCCTCGCTCGCGCTGCTGCACTTGCTGCGGCTAAACATAACATCAGAAACCACAGATAATTAAAAAATTCCTTCCAGTTAGGAATGCTTCTTTATTCTACAATACTAAATTTTTATACAATATTTTGATGCTGCGAAGTGGGATTCGGTGAAACGGGAATTTCCTTTTTGCCGAATTTTAATCAGGGCTGAACTTTCGGTGAAATGGGAAGACACCGTATTATCCACAAAGTTTCCATGCCCTGCTCTCCGATCCGAGGCCCCCCCTTTGCCCCTCCCCCCAATTAAGTTAAAAAAAGCACCCCCCCCCCCCCCCCAATCCTCCCCGCCAGCCCTGCAAACCGCAAACCCTTCGTATAGCAAGGAACGTATCAGTACCTAAAAACTCAATACAGCTTATTGTCAATAATAGAATGTCAGTAGGCCTATTGAAGTGGGCATGCCAGCAACCTTATTATCCACCTAAAATTTATTTTTAGGTTTTGTTCAGGATTTGTTGATTTGTTGTTTTGGGTTGCGAGATAAAACAAAACAATACAAAAACACACACAGAAAAACTCAACCCCCCCCCCCCCCCTCCTCCCCACGTCCTAACAAAGTACAAAGAAAATCCAAACCCGCACAAATTGAAGATTCGCTGACCTCGCATCAGACCGAAAACCATCAGGTCGAGATGAGCGAACATCCATCCGATAATCCAGGCTCATCACAAAAATGGAGCATGTTTTCTCTGGCTGCATGTTTTGTTCTGTCTGGCGCGACTACTGTTTTGTGCCGAGGGCTGTGAACCAGTCCGTTACGTGGCTAAACGGCAAAGGAAATCCAGGAAAATAAAACTAAATAAAGAAAATCCAGAGGATATAAAATCCAAAGGAAAAAATCCAAAGGAACAAAGTAATCCACGGAATAGTTTTATTTTTAGCTTACTATTTTATTTTAGTAAGGTAAACCTGTATTTCGATACAGTGATACGAAACTAAAACAAAATACAACAGGAAATCTGCGCGCAGCATGGCCCTCCACAGTTCTGACTGCATACTGTCAGAGGTTTATTCTTCGTGCATTCCGGAAGTGAGTTTCCGGCAGTTCTGCTTGGGGAGAGTTTAGGACGTTTATCGTTCTCGCACGAAGCGTGGCTCCCCCCCCCCCCTCCCGATCCCGCCTGGGTGCCAGGGGTGCCAGAGGGAGGGAAGCGTCCGCTGTGCCCACGCTACGCTTCGATCATCCACTCTAGCCACCGTATATTCTTTTTATGGCAATTTATCCAGAGGCGTGCACAGGAGGGGGGGGGGGG
>JAHWFP010003301.1:14464-82223 GCA_023313725.1 Lithobius niger
GGGGGGGGGGGGGGGCATTGTCCCTGCCCTGTTTGGAAAAATGCCCTTTTTACCCATTTTGGAAAAAAAACTACTCCCTATTTTGGTTTTCTGAACCGATAAACACTGGTGCTGCAGCCAGAGAAAGGGCCTAGCGGCCTAAAAAGGACAAAAAGAAGGCCAGGAAAGAGGCAGAAAGGGATAAAAAAAAGAGAGACAAGCTGAAAAAAGGGTTAAAAAAAAGACTGACGACCAAAAAAAAAAGGTCACCAGAAAAGAAAACCTCAGCGTGTCCTTTTGCAAAAGTTGCCCCTGTCCTTTCGGTGGTCTGTGCACGCTACTGGTTACATCCTTTACATTGCATTACAATTTAAAAAACATTCCCGTTATATGGAAAGAAAATCCTGTGACAAATCCAATAACCTTTCAATTTTATACCAGATATCGACTTTATTCTTGATTTCGATGGGTGTGGTGTGGATCGATTTGCTTTTCGACCCATTTTCTCCCTTAGTTATAAGATTATGAAGTTTCAGAAAGCTAACTCCAAGTAGGTAGGGGGCATGGTAGGGGTTATCTGACTGGCTACCCCCTACCCTTTGATTTGTGGAATATCCCTCCTCACTCCTTTTTTCTTTCTAATCCGAAGTGGATTTACATATTTTTGCATTTGTTGATACGTGTTTAGTTTTGGTAAAGTACAATTATTACTGTTCTTCTCTGTGCATTACTGCAGTTTCGGTGACAATACAGGGTGGGGCAGAAAGGACGGAACACCCTTGGCAATCAAAGATGGTTAATGTTAGGATAATGAAACTTTGCATGGTATGTAGGCGAACGGGGAGCCAACTGACCATGAATCGATCACTGACCTTGACGCATATTTTCAAGGTCATCGTGATGCTAACTTTTTAACTATGCTTCGTAGAACTCCAGTGTATTAGAAACTTGTATACAGTGTCAAGGCATGGCCAATGCAAAAAACAGAACGAAATTCGGTACGTTAGTTTAGCAGTTACGGGCATTACAAGAATCGTTCTGTTGTGCTGGCCGAGTGGCTATCCTGCCAAACAGTTCTGTCAGGCTCTTTCGTACACCATGCATTGTATTGGTAGGTAATGGTGTTGGCAGCATACGCAAATTGGCATAATTCATTAACCGTGATCAGCTCTGAAACAAAATCAGAAATGTTAACCTGAGGGAGGAACAACATTGGTTTCATTTCTAGACGACCACGGTGACTAAACTATGCCAACTTGCATAAGATGCTGTAGTTTGCAGCACCATTCTGTTTATACGTGTAATGTAGCAGGTTGTGTTGAGCTAGTGTCGAGTCATCAGTGTGTCAGTTGCTGTTTGTTTCCAAGCATGCTTCATGTACTTTGAGGACCACTGGACTTAATTTTACACTCACTGTTTGGCAGGAAAGCCACTCGGTCAGCACAACAAAATGATGCTTGCAATTTTCGTAACTCCTAAACTAGCGTACCGAATTTCGTTCTGTTTTTTGCAACGGCCCTGCCTTGCCAATGTCTCCAAGTTTCTAATTTAAACTGGAGTTCTACGAAGCATAGTTAAAAAGTTAGCATCACGATGACCTTGAAAATATGCGTCAAGGTCAGTGATCGATTCATGGTTAGTTTGCTCCCCTTTCGCCTACATACCATGCAAAGTTTCATTAACCTAACATTAACCATCTTTGATTGCCAAGGGTGTTCCGTCCTTTCTGCCCCACGTGGAAAAAAGGCCGGTGGGGAAAATAAGTACACTGAAAGAAGCGCTTGCGAAACGAGTACAAAACAAAGCTAAGTCTCGGACAGAAAGAAGTCGGGGGTGGGGGGGGGGGGGGGAGGCTAAGCCCTCAACCGTAGCCGTGGTATACAGGTTGTTTCTGAATAAAACCGACAAACTTCTAGGGCACACTAACGAGGTTCAGACAAGTCAAAAAGTCCTATATCGCCTTATTACACCCCACTTATTATATGATCGAGTATTTAAGTCTGGGCTTAATTGGAGACTGTGCGTCACTGGCTTTCATTGAATGCCTGCAAGGTGCACGCTTTATTACGCCCTCATACACCATCTAATCATGTGTGTTTAAGCAGCGTCAACTGAACTAGAGGCGTTGGCAACGATTTAAGACCAAATTCATAGTTCCACAGTTCAGATTCAGCACGGTGCACCAACCTGCTGCAAAACTTCGTGATAGGCCTAATCGAATTCCGCTCAAAATTGCAACTACGTCTAACTCTTGCCAAAACAGTTGGAAATAAATGTTTAAAAACTTTTAAAGGATGGCGTAAGTTAATAATTTCTACACGCAACAAATGTTGCTCAATGTTGTAAAAAAACATCGCTGCTTTTGATAAATGTTATCCTACTTATAGTTGCGTGTAGTTTTTTTCTGTGGGGTGGGGGGATGGGCGGAAATGGTGGTTGCGGATGTTAACTGCTTTGTGAAATATGGTTTCGTTTTAAATTGTGCGCAAAGATCGTTTACATCAGTTGAGGACTGGTTTGAGGGATGGTCCCCACCTTTTGAGCAAAATGTCACAAAACTTTTTTTCTTGAATCACTCGATGTATGGCACCGTAGCCACAGCCCGGAAAAAAATGGCAGGAGGCCGAACAAAGCCATGGGTGTTGTTAGCTCCCGAGTAGAGTCCGCTTCTTCTTTTTCACATATTCTGGAGGAACTTATCTAGCATTATGAAAACTTTTGGGGTTTCGACAGCGGGGGAGGGAGGGGGGGGGGGGGGGGCGGGGGGTCCCCCACACCCCCCCCCCCCCTCCCCTACCCCTTCCTTCCTACTATTCAGGGGCCTTTATCTCCCCTCTCCTTTGTCCTGTTCGTGGCTATTTATTTATTTTTTGCAGTTAAAAAATAACAACGAAATAACAACGTAGCTTAGTTTGATTTAAAACTATACACATTTAGCTGAAACATGAATTCTTCCATTTTACCCATCAACAATCAACGGTTTGGACGATAGTTTTCAATCCTTACCACGTCCACCATGAATTGTTAGGCACCGTAGCAAAGACATTACATTCCTTTTCCTTTTATCAGGTCAGCCGGGATCCAGAATTATTATGTAGATTGTGCCTTCGAATTTTTTTTTGAATTTTTAACAAGTTTGTTGTATAAAAAATGGAATTGTTTCTGCATTAATACAAAAGGATCGTAGTAGCGATAGGTTAACAGCAAATCAAAGAGCCAACTCAATTTTCAACTCAGTTTTCAATTTTGCCAGCTATACCCGATTTTTATGAAATACGGATTTAGTTCACGTTCTGTTTTAACTAAAACAATGGCAGAATGGGCTAGCAGACGAACTAGTAAATGAAATTTGTGACATTTCACGACTTCAGACAGCGAAAACTTGGCGGAAATCGTTTACTAGTTTTGTTTTATGCAGTTTTGTTAACGTTTCTGCCTTACTTAAGAAAGTGTTTAAATCCTGGCAGTAATGTTGTGTTGAAATATTAATATATCAGTAACTCGGGCCGGGCCGGCCCCTCCGAAATACCAGTGAAGTTACTCCATACAGAACCGCCTTCTGGGCATTGTCTAACAGAAAGGCTACATGAAGTAAAATAGCCAACTCAATTTTTAGTTTTGCCAACTGTGTATGATTTTCGCGAAGTTAATTCTTATCAAGACTTTTAACTTGGCGGAGATACAGTTTAAAGCATATTTTATTTTTAGTTTCTACATTATCTGTGATATTTTTAAGCCACGGTGGTGATGGGCTAACAGGCAAACAAAACGGTTCTTTTCCCGCTAGGCACAGTCTAGCTCTGTGTTCGCATACTAGTCTGGTAGCAGGGCCAAAAACCTAGAAGTAAGGTCCGCCCAATGTTTTATGGTGTTTTGCGTTTCTTTAAGACATACCATGAAGGCTCTTACTCTGTCGTTTAAACAAAAGTTTTCCACAAAAGTAAGTTAACCGACGTACCGCTTTGTAATTATTGCATTGTATCTACTCAAACCCCTCTACTGTAAACCTCTTCCCATATACTTCCTCTCCCCCCTTGAGTCCTTGGCAAGAAAAGTACGTATTTCACATGAACTATAACTTTGTGTTATAGCGAATGGCAACGCCTATACTTCAGACAGCAAAGCAACTTTCCGTATGGAGTTATTGCTGAGTTTTCCCCAATGTGATAGCTGGAGATTAACGGCCGTCCGATTTCAAACCAAAGAAGAGAATCAAGGAGCCGATGAAGGAGGAACCACAGAAAGAGTGTCTGCTTCATTTGGTGCCAAATAAATATCTGGACTACCCCCACATCAGACTGCACGCCTTTACTTGTATCTCTCCGCATCAACCAATCGTAACCTGCTATGATGCCACGATACCTCTAACCTTACGTCTTAGTACGTGTAGTGAGCCCACAACGGCGACGTTTCTGACTATGTTGGAGCGTATGCCACCCTGGCCCTACATAGCTCTTAACAATGGACGCTCATCCGAAGACGAGACGTACACTTGGCACTAGTCTGCGGACGTACACCAGGCGCTAGTCCGCAGATGTGCACCGGGCGCTAGTCCGCAGACATTCACCGGGCACTAGTCCGCAGACGTTCACCGGGCGCTAGTCCGCAGAAGTGCACCGGGCGCTAGTCCGCAGACGTGTACCGGGCGCTAGTCCGCAGACGTGCACCGGGCGCTAGTACGCAGATGTGCACCACGAGCTCTTCCGCAGATGTGTATCGGGTGCTTGTCCTCCATCACGGTCTATCAGAAAACCTAAACTGACAAATACATTTGAGTATTCTGGCTTTTAATACAGACCCACTCGGCGAATATTTGTACTACAAAAAATACATCCAGTGTTCGGTTTTCGGCGAACGTCCCTGGTGGTCAGGGCCTGAAAGGCCCCATTTTGTCTCCGAAAATCTGGCGACTTATTTTTATTTTTGCTGTTTGATTCCCGCTGTTTACCTGCGTTAAAAAGGTTACGAGAAGCAAACATATGATTGGCTACTTTCCTTGGCTAACACGGAATTATTTTTAAAAATCATAGCTAATTATTGATATTGATGAGTTGCGATTTAGGGCAACAAAAGTATGTAGGTTAAATATACATATCAGTCTTCATATCAAAATCGCGAAATACTTCCTCGCAACTACTTTCAAGGTTGTTTTTTCCACATTAACGATTAGTATAGACTAGCTAGTAATGCAAAGAAAATGATAACATAATATCAAAATAACGGGAAAAAATAGTAAAGCTCTCACAAATTTGAAGGTTCTAGAGGACATTTTCAATAGTTCTCAGCAACACTTTTTAGTATTATTGTGAAGCAAAGCCAGAAACGAACGCCATCCAGTGAGATGTCCAAAAATGTTGGCCTTGAAAACTGTCGGTCTTGTAAAGCTGTGATATCCACCCAAAACCAAGAACAGTAATAAGAAACACAAAATCTCTAAAGTTTGTCTGATTTGCAAATCAGTGACATCCACCCAAAATCAGCAATAGTAGTAAGAAACATCAAGTTTCTAAAAAGTATCGGCCTTGCAGTGCCGCCGTATTCACGCAGTACCAACAATGGCAGTAAGAATCATCAAGTGTCAATAAAATGTTTTCGGCTTACAAAGCAATGGAACTTTTCAAGATCAACCATGACAGTATAAGATCTACTAAATTTCTGAAAAGTGTTTGCCTTCCAAAATATTGATACCGACGTAAACCCAACAACACCTGTAAGGGCTACCAAGTTTCCAAAAATTGTCCGACTTACTAAGCCGAGATAGCCAACCAAAACCAACACTGAACATTAGTGGCAAACACCAAATTTCTAAAAACTGTCTGTCTTTTAAAGTAGTGATATCCAACAAAAATCAACAACGGCAGTAAGAAACACCCAGATTTCTGAAAATGAGTTCACCTTGCAAAGCAGTGATATACCCCCAAAAAAGCATACAGCAAGAAATCACCATATTTCTAAAACGACTTGCAAAACTGATATCCTCTCAAAACCAACAACAGTAGCAAGAAATTCCAAGTTACAGTGGCTGCGTTTCAAAGTAGTGATATCCACCAAAACAAATAACGGCATTAAGAATCACCAAATTTGTAAAATTGTCTGGCTTGCCAAGCAGTGATATCCACCCAAACACAGCACCAGTTGTGTAAAATACCAACTTTTCAAAGAGTCCGCTTTTCAAAGTAGTGATATAATCCACCAAAAATCAACAAAGGCATTGGAAACACCCAATTTTCTAAAAATGTCGACCTTGCAAAGTAGTAATATCAACCAAAAACGAACAAGAGTAAGTGGTAAGAAACACCAAATTTCTGAAAAGTGTCCTTCTTGGAAAGCAGTGATAACCACCCAAAACCAACAACTGTTGTAAGACCCAATAAGTATCTATAAAAAGTGTCCGCTTTGCAAAGCAGTGATAGCCACCCAATAACGTCAGAGGCAGCAAGAAACTAGCCTGAAACCAGTACGACGCTAAACGCAACACCATCAAGAAACTATAACCTCGAAACTAACAATGAACTTACAATAAGCTAACAAGAAACTATACAAACTACCACGAAACCAGCAAAAACCTTACATTAACATTAATCTATTAACACTATTAACTTAAAATTTGCAATAAACCAACACGAAACTCAAAAGATACGTAGGAAGAAACAAGCCACACTAAAAGGAAAATAGCAGAAAAATGATATCAAAACAAGCAAGACACTAACCAACACGAAACCAGCAAAAACTAGCTCAGAACTAGCAAGAAAAGTAAACTTACGTGCTTCGTGTTAGCATCTTGCTATTCTCTACTTACTTCTTGCTTATCTTCTAGCTAGGACGAAATGCCGCCGAGACAGAAGAGAATTTATTGAGAAAATACCGATACTTATACTGCCAAGCCAAAGACAATATCGAAATATTTGGTAAAATCTTAACAAGTCTCGACAACAATACATAATGTAAAAGTTAGTCAAATGAGTTATTCAATCAACCTTTTAAACTTTCAAAAGGCTAACTTAGATTATTATAGGTTTAATGTCCAATGTACGTCTATGAGACTAGAACGAAGCTAGAAAAACACTAACAAGAAACTATCAATACTCTAATACGAAACTAGCAATATACACCAACACGAAACCAGTAACAATAACACGAAACTAGCCACTAACAGGAAGCCAGCAGCAAACTCACCTGAAATTAGCACTCCCCGTGCTCCTTTCGCAAAACACCCTTTTTGTTAAAAATAAATGCCCATTTTAGTTTACACTGACATGCTTGCGGATCTGCCTCAGAAAGGACCTGAAGGCCTAAAAGCGGGCAAAAAAAGTCATAAAAGGCGAAGAAAAGGCAGAAAAGGAATTATAAAGACTGAAAAGAAACAAATAATAATTTTAAAAATACCCTACACCTGTTTACTAAAAGTTGCCCCTGTCCTCCTTGCAGGTCTGTGAAGGCAACGGATATGACTAGTGAAACCTTGGATGAATAACGAACACTTCGTTGGTAAACCTAAGTTTTAGTCCTATTCATGAAACATCTCACGTGATAGGATATGGCTAGGAGGATACCACGTTTGAGTTTCTCAGGGAATATAATCACCCTTGCATCTTTAATAACCCTCCTCCGCTCTTCTCCTCTCACGGTGTACACCGATATTAGGGTGTGTTTACGCAACGACTCGCCGCTGCATTCTCACAGCTGGAATTTAATCGCGATGGCAAAGGTGTCTTTGCCATGGTAACAACGCTTCCTGGATTAGCTAAATCCGACATTGTTTGTGCAAATGCTTGCAGTCTTATAATTCGTGACAGGAAGAGAAAGAATTCATCCTGACGAAATAATTTTCCCAATCTCTTCAGAACACAATTATTGACTCGTTTCGTTGCGAGCTGGCAGAGCTAAAATAGCCGCCATGTTGGAATTTCAGATAATTTCTAGCTTCTAGCTGCGAGAATGCAAAGGCGAGTCGTTGCATAAACGCGCCCTTACACGTTTCGCCGAAGCCCGTTCTGCCGAATTATTATTATTTTCCCCCAAATTGTCTACTTCGCTCGTGCTGCCGCACTCGTTGTGGCTAAATACATCAGAAATCACAATAATCGCAAATTTCTTTCAAATAGGAATGTTTCTTTAATTTCTCTAATGGTGCATTTTTTGAGGAATATTTTGTTTCGACGAAACGAGATTTGGCGAAACGGGCATTCCCCTTTCACCGAATGTTAAGCAGGGCTTAATTTTTGGCGAAACGGGAAAAATATTCGGCCAAACGAGATTCGGCGAAACAAGATATGGCAAAACGGAATTCGACGAAACGGGTAACCACCTTCTCGATTTGCTCCATTGCCGGGCTTATTCCTTTAAAATACATCACCGGGAATTTGTTGGTATTTTCTGAAACAACACCAGTTTTCGTTTTCATCAGGGTTGCTCAGCCGCATCCACAAAGCCGGGTTTACATTTCAGCGTGCGTAGCTACGGTTTTCACTTAGGAGAGAGAGAGAGAGAGAGAGAGAGGGCTCCCTCCCTTAATGAAAAGACTGCAATGTTACACTTTGTAATTATCGTAGAGATGAAATATGAATTTGTATGACCCAACCCTTCGCGTTTCAGGCTACTACAGAGATTGTGCAGAGCTAGCATCGCAATCTCCGCACACCTCCCACCACCCTCCGGAACCCCACCGCTCCGACTCCACTCCCCACTTTCAATGTCCGAGCGGCACCTGTTACATGCAAATTGTTCCTCTCATTTGCATAATTGGTGGTTCGTTTCACATGCCGGTGTCCAAATGTTCCTGCCTCTTACACGGCGACGATGGCGACATTACCTAAAGGTGGCCACCAAGGGCAACACTTATTTTCTCTCGTTGAGATGCCACCACAGCACGCGGGGCAGGCCGTGGGCCTGCTCGACCCTCAGGGGGTCTAGGATGCCTTTTTGAAGACGGAAATGGGGGGGGGGGGGGGAGCCAAGGCCCCCTTAATACCTCTCGCTGCGTAAATTAGGCCGTCCGCCTGACACGCGCCGATTAGGCCTTGGCGCGCCTCCGCCGCCAATTACCTGCGCGCGCCCGTGTTTGCGCTGGGGCTCGCGCTTCTCCCGGGGTAATTGGCGGGAAAACTGCTCGGCGGAGATAAGGCCCAAGCGTTCTCTCTCACTCTCAGCATTCTCACTGTACAAGATTCTGACTTTCGGACGGCAGTCTTAAATTGTTAGCATTCTCTACATCCACACAGTCTCCGTTCCTTGATAAGAGGTAGCAAAGCCAGTGTCGGATTTCTCCGTACTGCCCCTCCCCCCACCCCCCCCCCAAGCTATGAGGGGCGTTTAGTCAGAACACTGGTTTTATCATTTGTGAGTTTCCCCCCCCCCCCCTCCTTTTTTTTGCATTCTGTTCTCTTAATTATTTTGTTTTGCTCTATTCAATAGACTCCTGGCATATGCAAAGCTTAAAACATTGTGTAAATAATGTCATCAAAATGTACAAATAAATAAATAAATAAATAAAGCCTAATTACACAGTTTGCAGAACGCATTTTGCAAACTCTAGCAATATTTTATTCCTCTTTGTTGTATTTTTTGATTACACTATTTACATTATGTTGTGAATATTTAACGTGTTTTGTAGTTGGGTGATGGAGTGGTTTCGGAAAGGCCTCGTTAATAAAGCTGATTTTGGCGCGTAAGCATGACGCACGACGCTTGAAAGAAGATTTTTGTTAAGTTCAACGTTTTACGCGTGATTTATAAATGTGAAGCTGGAGAAAGCAACGGGCGCGTTTTGTTGTTTTCAGACGTCAAGCGAATATCAACTTCGTGTTGATATTCTAAAGCTATTCTTTGAGAGCTTGCTAGACATTATTCCAACTCAACATGTATTAAACTTTTTCATTTTTGTCTTTTTATCGCCGTCATTCTGTTAAAAGAGTTGTAAATTGTATACATTTGGATTGTAAGCCATTTTTTTGCAACTGGATTTGGTGTGGGCTGATTCAAATCTTCTTGGGGCCTACAAACGATCTTTGATCTTATAGTTGTTTAGTAATTCGTAGTGAAATGCATTACCAAATCCTAAACTGGACACCCAAGAGTAGGAAATAGAAGCGTGGTCAGTCGGACTGTTGATTGGGTTCGCTTTTCACATGCGCATTGGATTGGTTCGATGCTTGCGTGGAGTGCTAAGTAGTGGTTCGGACCATAAAGGATGCTGGGAATACTTTTCCTTCTCCACGCATGCGCGTATACGACAACTGAAGCGCACTCATTTTTATTTCGGCTAAAAGTAGTAATTTTAACATGGGCTTTACGTTTATGTATTTTTTTTTAAAGTAACGATCGTACTTTTTTTTTTTTGATGCACAACATCGCTGAAGCAATAAAAAGTGATTTCTCGATATCTGACAATAACAATTCCTTGAACTAGTTATCACATTTCTCTTTGGGAGGGACGGCTCCCGTGGCCTAATTTGTTTTAGTACTACCACGCCTTAGCCTAAATGGTTTTTATCTCATTTCGTTGATTTCAAGGATCTATTCATCAACAAAAGGTGGGAAGCTGGCCGTTGGCATGTCTAGTGTTTTTGCGCAGAAGAATAACTACGAAGGTAAACTATTCGCTGATTACGATACGACGATAAGTTTCGACGCGAAAAAAGCGACCAATTTTGTTTCTTTTACGAGAAATTAGTGATGAAAATAATCATAATAGGCCTAAACTCGGTGACGCGCCCAGCCCCCCCCCCCCTCCTTGCCCACAAGACCTGAACAGTAAAATTTGTTCAAGTTAAAGTGGCACTATCACCGATTGAACAGCGAACGAAACTACCATGGCACCATCTGGCGGCACTGATTTTGTTAACTTGTATAGCTTGTTCCCAGGTGCACGAACCAGATTTTCACACTCAATAATTAGGGAGATGATGGCTTGTTTATTTCGTTAAAAGAAATGCCGTTGTGCATTCCTTCGCTAGATAGTGCTAGATAGTACTGGGTAACGCTAGATGTTGACAGATTCTGCCTACTTTTAATCGGTGATAGTGCCTCTTTAACATTTAAAGCATTTATTGCAGTTCACGGGGGACCATGGGGGGGGGGGCGGGGGGGGCGCTGAGGAGCATCTCCTCATTGCCATTTGGGGAAGGGGAGGGGGTCGAAGTACATCCTCCAGCCAGTCGTGAAAATGAGAAGTTCGTATCACCCATATCCTCACAAAACAAACGGTGCGGATACTGAAGCGCGTCTTAAGCAAGTCAACAGAGTTAAAATCCCAGTCGGCCTCGACAATTGTTAATTCCAAATTCTGACTGAAATTTAAGTTATTTTAGCAACAGTTTTAAACATTTTCATAACCCGTTCATTTTTACTTGAAAATCCCCCCTCCAGCTTTCGATAAAGTTGTAAATTACATAGCATGATTATAGTTGGGGCCCAAATAATCATGCTACGAAATACACAACTTTTCCGAAAGTTGGGGGTGTGGGCGAATTTTGAAAATCATAGTCTATGGACGAGTTGGGCAGGGTAGTCCCCCCCCCCCCGTTGCACTTAAATTCTTAAAATTGGCTTTTTAAACGTTTTAAAGGAATTCGAATTCCTGAAAATGCGTTGTTTTTAATAGAGCTGAGAGAGTTATAGCACCCCAAACCTTCCTTACACCCATTATTTGAATTTCTCGACTTCCATTTTTTTTTCAGGGTTCAGGTTTTTTTCTTGTTTTCTTTGTTGGTAACACGAAATAAATCCCTGGCTGAAATAGTTTTGTTTATAACCGTTTGTTGTTTTGTGCGCTTTACTGGACGTCTGGTTTTAAAGGGCCGTCAATTGGGGGGGGGGAAAATGTTGTTACTACACATCCTTGTTGTCTTCTAATGATTCCACAGTGAAGGTGTTAAAACAGTCAAGTTGTTTGAAGTTGTCAAGTTGTCCTATAGAGC
The DNA here is from genome assembly GCA_023313725.1 of Lithobius niger. Taxonomy (NCBI): domain Eukaryota; kingdom Metazoa; phylum Arthropoda; class Chilopoda; order Lithobiomorpha; family Lithobiidae; genus Lithobius; species Lithobius niger. Next base: position 26,362 of record JAHWFP010003301.1, read on the forward strand.
AGCGTCATCTGACGTCATGTTGGCTACAAAAGAGATACCTGCAAGGGGCACTAGATTGAAATGGTGGTTAAACAACGGCACTTCTAGTCAAGCCAGTGCTTTGAGAGTGGATTTCGTAGGCTTAAAAAAACCGTTGTTTTCTCCAATCCCTTATGCTGCTTAGGTTGTAATTGGAAAATAAAGATTCCACTTGCTTAAAAATGTCAGCAACTGCCAACAAATCGACAAAAATTGCGCGTTTTAGGCCTAAGAAATCCAGTCTAATAGCATTGGCTTCAGTAAGATGCTCTTCTTCTCCCCCACCAGTGCACCTTGCAGCTAACCCAGTTACTGGCTCCACCATAGAGTTATATACAATAATATTACGTCGTGTCACTCCCACGCCTCCCCCAGCTTGCATTCCATATACTTTCATTCCCTACACCGTTACTTTTTTCCTCCCCTTAAATGCGCCGGTTCACCATTTCGATAGCGTTGCCCATATTCTAAACACAGCATCCACGTTCCAGGTTCTCCGTCGTCCAATAGGCTGGTGTGGGGCACGTGACCTCGTTTTAGTTATGAAAATTCGCGGAGCTGCAGCGAAGGGTTGTTCCTTTTTTTGATTTACCGCTATTTTCTTTAAATTGCTCGAAGATTGTACGGTGCTGCATCTAGGAGCTGAAAAGGCGAAAAGGCGCCTTTAAAATCCAGTGCAGAAGAAACAGAAAAAAAAGCTTTAGAAATCAGAATCATGGTCGTTTTTACTTTTATATGGAAACGGTAAACTAAACTGCAACAATGACTATAGGCCCGTGACAAACACAGTACTACCCAAGCAGTCTGTTATTGGCAACGTAAATAGACGCAAAACCGTTTTCGCTCTATCGTAGGAAAACGGCATGCATCGTGAATACTTCAATATTTCCCCACCAGGGAAAGTACAGCGCCGCTGTCTGCGTCGTACCACAAGGTGCAGTGAGGAAGGCGAGTCAAGCCGGTTTTGATAGAGCCGAACAGATTGAATCTCTCGATAGCAAACGTACGTTCGTCCCACTCTGTGAAAGTCCCAACGGATGAAATGCACCCTTGTCCATCCATCTATCCATCCGTCGGCTTTCCTCTCCGCCCCCGCCCTCCTCTAATTGGCCCCTCCCCCCTCCCTCCATATCCCCCCCTGTGGGCCACATGGCACGCCGATTTGTAAGCAAATTAGGCGGCGCTCTGTCGTTCCCCACACCTGCGCCCTCGATCGATGCCCCGCGTTTCTGCCGCCCCCGCACTCCTACACCTTCCTCGTTCTCCCCGACCCCCATTCTCTTCTTTCGGGGGCCCCGATTGGCCGACGGGGTCGTGTTGGAGAGACCACGGAATGAATCCTTTATCCGTTTGTAGCGCCAGTTTACTTTGACATCATGTGTTTAGTTTTCGACAAATGTTGTTGGTTTGTATGACGAATTAAATGTTGGTTGTTTAGGATGAATAAATTGGAGCGACGCGGCGTAAAAGGAAATGGAGGGGGGCGGGGAGGAGGGCGGTGTAGAGAAGAAGTTAGACTTTATGTTGCTGGTTTTTATCCCTATACTTCGTAATAGCCTACACATGAAAAAAAAATATGAAAACTCATTCAAACAAACAAACCCACTCACTGGAGGTGAAAGGTCACCGGAATAAACTGATATCTGAAGATACAGAAAAATGTTGTCTGGGTTTAAAGTGGCACTATCACCGATTGACAGTCTACAGATTCTGGCAACATCTAGCTCTATCTAGTACTATCTAGCACTTGCTTGAACCAAGCAAAGGAATGCACAATGTCATTTCTTTTTACGAAACAAACAAGCCACGAGCCTTCTTAATTGTTGTGTGAAAATCTGGAACGTCCTCGTGCACCTGGGAGCAAGCTGTGCAGGTTAACAATATCACTGCCGCTAGATGACGCCCGGGTATTTGCGAACGGTTCTCAATCGGTGATAGTGCCACTTTACAGCTTTTTTATGTTGGTTTCGTTCCTTTTTCGCTTTCGTTCTCTTTTATTTTGCTTTCGTTATTTGTTATACTGTGTGCAATACAAAACGGAACGAAAGCAATTTAAAAGGGAACGGAAGCAAAAAAAAAAAGGAACGAAACCAACTTAAACAAGCTGTAAAATACTCGATAATCATTGTTACCTGTGTTGGTAGCGTCAAAAGCTTACCTAAGCAAGCTAAATATGAAATAGATCTGGCTATGAGACAGGTCAATGCATGGCAGATGTTCTTTACCATGATAATTTTTGTGAAAACACTACAGTCGGCGTTATGTTGTTTTAAGTGGCACTATCACCGATTCAAATCGTACGGAAATACTGTGGCGCCATCTAGCGGCAGTGATTTTTGTTAACGTTTGCAACTTGCTCCCTGGTGCACGAGGACGTATCAAATTTTAACTGAATAATTAAGGCGGTCGTGGCTTGTTTGTTCCGTTATAAGAAATGGTGTTGTGCATTCCTACACTTGATGCAAGAAAGTGCTAGATAGTACTAGTCTAAATAGCGCTAGATATTGCTTGATTCTGCAGACTTTCAATTGGTGGTAGTGGCATTTTAACGCTCTCTTTGAAAGCTCACTTAAAGGTGACGGTACACCGTTTCCATAGCGGCGTCCATATTCTAAGCACAGCATCCACGTTCCAGATTCTCCGTCCTCCTATAAGCTGCTGTGGGTCACGTGATCTCGGTACAGTTATGAAAATCGTTGCACTGCTGCGAATAGTGTTGTTCCTTTTTAGTGTTCTGTACAGGCGTACCGGCTGAGAAGACTATTGCAACGACTTTGTCCGTCCGTCCGTCCGTCACTTTTTTCAACTTCACAACGGTACCAGATATTGACGACCATTGTTTATAACGTTAGATTCAGTGTGAGAAGTTAGTTAATTACATGGCAAATTAAAACATCGTTACTTCCTTATAGCTAATAAATTTCTTCGACGTAACTAAATTAAATAATAACAATTGATCGTTGAATTAAAATCCTAAGCTAACACTCAATAAAAATAAATGGACTTTAGCTTCGATTAAAATAGTCTCGTCGCATTGTTGCATGAATGAATAGGCTTACCATCGAACCAAATTATCCATTAGGCCTATCTGCTACTTACGAAATTAAAACTGCATTTTTAAAATTAGGCCTAAAATCATGTTACCATGGCAACGTCAAGTTGCTACGAGCCGCTGTTGGCTTCATCAACAGCGTCTCTCTTGTCACTTCCCTACTACCACTGATCTATGTAGGCTACGTTTAGCGTTACGTTGTAACACTGTAACTGTGTGCCTGAAGGCGCACCGTGTTGCAAAAATGAATGCGCTTACTATACAATCCATATTTCCGTTAGCTGCTACTTACGAAATTAAGACTGCTGGTTAAAATAAGGCCTGAAAGGCCTAAAAGGCCTAAAAGGTGACAATTACACCTAAAATGTAAAATAGGCCTAAAAGCTAACACATTTTTAACCGGCAATTGTGATGGCTACTGCTTTTAGATTAGTGTACTAGAGATAGCTGTTGTAGTGCATGATAGAGGTGTGCGCCTCAACATTGGAAGTGGAGGAACTGTACAGAAGACCGGTGCGACTAGGCAGTCGCTGTAACCGCTTGTTTTAATTTACCACTATTTTCTTTATATTGGTCGAAGATTCTACGGTGCTGCACCTTGGAGTTGAAAAGGTGAAAAGGCGCCTTTAAGCCAACTGCGTCAGAGCTTGCAGTTAATTTTACCTTGATAATTGTTTTAAAAGTCGATAATTACTCTATAAGCCTGGCGTCGAAGATTAACGTTACCAACCACGCTCGAAATTGGGTTGTCAAGCTACTGTTTTTTTCCCCTTTATCTTAATATTATTGTCTAATTAACCTAAATATACGTACATAACATGCACAAATTAAGTAGCTTACGGCGTACTGGGTCCCTGTGCAAGCCCATCAATTGGCCTAGGCAGTACACGACATAATGAACTAAAAGACAGCTACACACAAACCAGTTATGCCAGCTAACAACGGATGGATTTCCGCTGAATGAGCGAGCCAAGCGAGCGAAATTCTGTGCTCGTCTACAGAGTTAACGAAGAGTACAGAAAAAAACAAACATGGTATGCCAAAGTACCACGAATTAAAAAACTAAATCGAACTCGTTTGATGTTTGAGGTAAAGTATAACTAAACCGAAGTCAAAACAGGAAATAAACTTTCCTGTCAGGATCAAATACCGCCATGTTGCTGCAGGGTTTAGTTTAAACGGGACGGAAAGCCAATGGGCTCGAGATTGGTTTAATAAATACGGATGCAAACCTATTTACATTGCCTTTAGGACTTATATGTCAGACTGCCTCAGCGGGGAATCGAACCCAGGACCTTTGAAATCAAAGGCTGATCATACTGACACGGCAGGGTTTAGTTCACGTGAAACCTTACTGCTGTAATCAGTCATGAGACATGGCATCAAGGTTAAAGCCATTGCAACTGCCAAAAAACACTGCTCGTTAAAAAAGAAGAAGAAACAGTTATTTAATATATTATTACGGTTTTCAGTACAACGTAGATCTCAAAAATACAGTCAACTTTCAAATATCTTGATGCATAAAGAAACATGGTTTTATTTCCGTTGTGTTTATATCGTCATCGAGTACTGCATTTTTTATATTGGTAAAACTTAAAGCCAATTAGCTTGGAATTAACGAGTTTTAATTAGGTTATAATTACACCCACAGCTGAACACACTTACACACATTCGGCTATTTTTGGAGGGCGTGGGTGGGGGTAAGTTTTCAGGATTCTGAAGTCTGCTTACCATTTATCCCCTAATAATAACGACGATTAATTACTTCCGTTTTAAGCGATGACGATTAGCCAGGCGCAGACCCCAACCATTAGCTTACCTACCGTGTAAAAATTGTAAAACACATTTGACACAGCAGTACGGTTTCATGTGGACTAAACAATCAACATTGTGATATCTGAAACCATGCAGGTAAGCATATTCGTATTCCGTTCCTGTTTAGCCTTCGCTTCAGCTAACCTTACCTCAAACACCAGCGAGTTCGTTTTTGTTTTCTAACGTACAATATTATAATACGTGCGCTTAAACATATAACTTACCTTAGAAATATTTTATTAAATTTAGTATTTCAGATCATGCTAAACAAAAGGCTTACATTTATTATTGCAAATGTAACAAAGACGGTAGACGTTGGTTTCCTACTGAGAACCCTCCCGCATATTTTAATCATTTTACTGAAGTTTATGTAAAGGATAGCTGAACTTCTGCTTTGAAATAGAACGCAAAAGAAGGCATACACCAAAATAATGCAACTGAGTGATTGCACTGCTTTGCAATTCATGCGTCTTCTTCCCCCCCCCCCGTGCTCCCCCTGCCGCTCCCTCCCCATGGCCGAAAGGTCAGCACGTCTGTCTCATACGCTGGACCTCCGGGTTCAGTCCCGCCCTCAGCCTAACCATGGCCACTAAACTAACTGGCCCGCTCTACAACGATATTAGGGTGGTACACAAAATGGCCGCCACGTCTGGTTCATTACGTCGAGGTCTGTTCTTCGAGGTAGCAACTTTGTACGGTGCGACGCGACATCTATTGCCGGCTAGTGGCGGTTGTCGAAATAATAATTAAATTTTTACGTAGATTTTGGTGGCAAATTTTTTATTATTTATAAGAATATTTTTAAATGGTGTTTAAAAATATCACTCAGCCACAGTTAAGCTATTTCACGGTGTTTGCAAAAAAAAAGCAACACGTTCGTTGGCAGTTTGTACGGTGGGTGTCGCCCTCGGTTGACAAAATGCGGCAACTCAATCGCATCAGCAGCACTTTTGGCGGCCATATTGCCAACCCAGTCTCGTTGTGCTATTTTTCATTCAAGATCCGGCCAGTACTGTAGATATCCCTGGCCTAACCCACCCACCCTTCTGTGCATTCGTGAAGATATATGGCCCCGGAAATGCGCTCGTGCTCATGTCTCCTGTGGCATGTTAAAGATTAGTTATTTCTTAGCAGAATTGTCCCTTTCCGTCCTGAGAAAACTTTAGCTGTTGAAGAGGACGTCAATTCTACTATTTTCCATTTTTTGTCTTTCGGGAGCTATCATTCATGTATTAGGCGTCTGCCAAACAGTATGGACAAAGTAACGCTTGTTGCACACTACTCCGTTCCGTGTTCCATTCCGTTCTGACGACTGACGGCAACTGATGGTCCAGCGCACATTGCGTCCGTTTCTAACCGTTTCAGTCGGTTCCACAGAGCTTTTAAATTTGATAGCGTTTGAATTGGCAATGCAGACGAAGAAAGGACTTGTAGTGACCTTTAAGTAGGTAATTAAATACAAAGCCGTAGTAATTAGGTAATAATTTTTTATGCTCTGGCATGATGACATTTAAGTCCAGAAGGCAACTGAAGTAGGTTCCCATCTGCATTTAGTAGGAGCGTGCGCAGGCGTCTGACGGACGACGACGGCCGTTGACTGACGGCAGGTGCGTACGCTTCTCCGAAGCGATCAGTTTTTGACTGAAAGGATTCTGCTCGACAATCCCGTCCGTCAGCCAACGGGTCGTCACGGAACGGTACGGAGCAGTATACGCGGCTCCCCTACATGCTTTTAATACGCGGCTTACCTACATGATTTTAATCCAAACAGAATTAAACGCTTTGCGACGTGACGTGACGGAACGTGAGTTGTGTGCACCAAGCTTAATTCTACTATTTTCCCTTTTTCGTCTTTCGGGAGCTATCATTCATGTGTTAGTCGTCCGTCATACAATACGGACAAAGTAAGAGGAAACGGCGTAGGTCATTGTATAAATTTTACAAATGTTTCATTTTGTCGTCATTTTCCATGGACGATTTTGAGGAACGACCATTATTTGGGTAGCCTGGCAACACCGGATTCAAGTGAACATGACCCGGATCGCTCTACCTTCAGGACAACTAATGAGCTATTTGGTGTTAAGGACAATGAACGCCAGGCACCCTCTTTTCCAGTCAACGACAGCTGTCCTACTCCTGACACCTGGTGAAAATATCAAGCAAAAATAAGGCTTTCATTCTTGTCAAGCTAATTCGGTTTATATCCACGTTAAAGGCGGGAGTATGTAAATAGGCATTTATAAACTGTTCAATGTAAAAAGGCCGTTTTGTGAGTTTTTTTTTTATGATGGGGAAGGGCATAGGGGGTGACAGTTTTTGTATGATTTTTTTGTTGTGTGCCCTAGGCGTTTTGTTGTCTTTTTACTGCTCTCAGCTGTATTGGTAATAGTTGTCCTAGCGATACGAGGTTCCCTTGTCCTCCCCCCCCCCCCCAACCGCTCCATCCCGACGCTCAAAAGTAATGGAGACGTGTCACTTCACCCGATACTTGTACAAAATTAGTTTGTATTAATTAAAGGTTTTGTTTAAATTTCATTTCGACATAATTATCACATCTATTAGTTAGCAGAAAGACGAAAAAACGATACTCCAAAACGATACTCACGCGTCAATCAGCTAATAAACTTAGTTAGCACCACCCACAACCAGAATAGCGGTTGAAATTCGTGTTCGGAATGAAACTAATTCAGAGTGTCGCGACTATCTTTCCGGCTCAATTGACTCGCAAATGTCCTTTCAGAATACGGGCTGTTGTTACTGTTAACACGTGGGTTAAACCTGCGAGGCAAAGACACCACTTCCTAAACATATTCACACAATCGCTCTTAAACTGCTTTTCCTTTCTGTTCTGGAAATGTGGTAGCCATACATCCCCGCTCTGCGTGTCCGTTCCGTTGTACCAAAAAAAAAAAACTTGCGCTCCGTAGGCCGTTTAAATCCATCGCTATAGTTGACATTGTAAACTGAAAGTGCTCCTGAAGCCACCGTTTATCGACAGTTTTATCAGATAGTATCGCAATTGCTACTTGTGCTATGCTTTTTGATTTTTCCATGAAGAATATCAACACTCCAGGGCTCCAGAAAACACCAGAAAGAGATAAGGGAAAACGAAAAACGGAAATGAGCTCATATACAACAGCCGCCGTCGTCATCAGTGAAAGCTTAAAGATTTTGCAAAGCCATCAAGAATGGGTTGTTAGGTTACGCCACTGCTTTCACATCATGCAGTAACAGAACGTGCGCGAAGGATTTGGGTGTTACCAGGAGCTAATAAAAGCAGACACATTCGCATGTGGGAGTGTCCATGTTGCAACTGTCACTTTAAATTCCGTCCGTTGTTTCAAGGTCGTCTGTGAGAGAGAAGCTAAGAGTTTCGTTTGCCGGACACAGACCAATTGATGAGACATCGCCAGTATCGTATTTTACGAAAGCAACGTTGAAAGGCATCAACTTTTAGCGTGAACGGGCGTTCAGTCAGAATGCGAAACACGCGATTTCTACCCCAGTCTGTTTTGGCTTGAAGAAAACGTCTGCTTCAGCGCTTCATGCTCGTAGAACGTTGTTGTGACGCGGAATAGCTGCATGTGCGGACTAATCGTAGCACCCGTGGTATTTTTTCGTACCCATCTAGTGGGTTAAAACCAATTCAGGGTATTTTAAAATGGGTATTATCCGAAAAATTAGTTATGATCACAATCGTTCCACAATTCCGCACAAGCTAATTTCTTTTTTTAAGGTTTACCAGTTTATTGAAAATCAGTCCTCCATTAACCAAAACATATATTGAATGACACAAAATTGGATGACAGTAAGGCTATTATAGAGCAGTGACATTTGCCGCCATATTGGCACCAGATTGGCACCAGAATGGGTTTTGGAGGGCATAACTACAAGGTGCACTACATAAAAATGGAGGGAAAAACAACGGAAGAGCGGATTTCTTAGGCTTAAAATAACGTTGTTTTCTCCAACAACAAAAATCACGCGTTTTAGGTCTAAGAAATCACTTTTCACAGAATCGGCTTCAGTATGACGCCCTTCTGTTTCTCTCTGCAGTGCCCCTTGCAGCTAACCCATTAAGGCTCCAGCATAGAGTTATATACAATAATACTACGTCGTCTATACGGAGAAATTCATATGGAAAGCGAAATCGACCCTGTTTTACGTAATACCCTCATTGTTTAAGAAGTTAAAACTTCCAAGAAACCTAAAGAGATCTTCGCAGCCCTTATATAATGTGAAAAGAGATAAGGAAATGGGTCTTGAATAAAATGAAGTTGAACATTCATCACGCAGATATATTTTTTTAATTACTGATTTATGAATTCTATGCGTGACGTGTTTTAAACTAGTTTTATAGGTAATGAGTTTAAAATATTTAAATGTAATTGGATTATGTTTTTACCTGTTTTTACAATTAATTTTTAAATGTAATTGTTTGTTTTATGATGTGTGACTGGCATATACGTATAAGCTCAATGTCGAGTTTCATGCCATTTATCACTTCAAATTTACTTACTTGCTTACTTACATACAACGAAACAAATGCGTATATGTCTTCCTAATGAACTGATGCACCACTGTGTTTCTTTGTTTAAGATTTAAGATTTGAGACGTCGAAGTTTTTGGAAGTTTCGAAGTTTTTGGCACTCTAAGTTGATTTGCACTCTACCGAAAATCAAAACATTTATAAAAAAAAATCGTGCCTTTCTTAAACAGCAGTGCTAGAATTATATTCTAATTTCAATTGTGCCTAAAATAAACAAACAGCCGTCGTAGCGTGCGGAGACCGGACTCTGCAACCATCTAGACGGAAAACAAATTGATATATCATCATTGTGGCGGAGAATCGAACCCAGGTCTTTCACACAGTGGCCTTTACTGCTGTTCCCAGACGCTACGACGGATATTTGTTTCTTTATTTTCTTGCTGCCGTCTGTTTTCTTATTTAGTTGTATCTAATGGTTTGAATGCAGTAGTAAGGTTTAACGTGGACGAAACAACCCTACGGTACATCTGGAATTAAAACCTTACAAGAAAAACTTGTTTACTGTTATCCAACTTGCTCAGACAACAAAGCATCGCTTAAAAATTCCCACATATATTACTTTTTTAGGGTTTGAAAAACTTTTTACAATTTCGCTATTTCTAAATTTTTGATCGATATTGATGTTTCAATACACCATTTTAATGGTCTCATCAGAGCTTTCCATTGATCCAAAATACATGTGAACAGTTTAAAGCATTGACATCTTAATTATGTTGAAAACCTTTTTACATAATGGTATTAAAAACAAACAAACAATAAAAAAAAAGACAAAACTCATCCCTTGTCAAAGTTTGAGGTTTCTATGCCCGTGAAACATTAAAAAAATTTTTTTCCCGCATTGTTGCCAAACGCCATCGTCTAACTGATACTTATGTTCGACGATGGTTCGGTAACAATGTGGTTAGAATGTTGCTTTATTGCAACAATGGCTCGTTTACTAACGATTCAACTAGTCGGTGTACAAAAAATTTGTACAACTCTTTCATTGTTGGACCATGGTTGCAGGCGTGGGTTTCTTACTTACGTAAGTTAGAAAACGAAGGTAAAAATACAATCGCTGTCCATATTTACGTATCCCAAATCGTTTCTAAAGTATTATAAAACTATTTCACACTTTAATTAACAACTATTAATTTTTAAGATAAGAAAAAAAATTCTAGGCATATCAAACGAAGGCGTGGGGTTCTCACGTAAGTAAGAAAACGAAGGTCTTTGGTTCTTACTTATGTAAGTAAATGTAGCCTACTACCGCAATCATTGTTTGCCTATCAATATTTATGTGTCAATGTTTCCAAAATAAATAAATAAATAATAAATAATACATTTATTGCAGCTGAAGAAAGACCCAAAGGAAAGAGTTAAAATTGATTAAAATCTTAACATAATTTGCTAGCGGGAAAAGCGATGAAAAGGAGCATTTGAGGATGTGGGCAAACACCTCTGCGCCATTATTGCAATAAAGGGCAGTGTTAGCGCATTGTTGCCGAACTATCGTCGAACATATTTGTACAACAACGATTTACATTGTTAGTTACCGAGACATTGTTGTGATAGTATAACGAGCCATTGTTGACGGGGTTCATGACCCCCATCAAGGAAAATTAGTAACGGATGTATACATTCAGTCTTTACGAAAAATGTAGTTTTCAAGGAAATATTGACCAAGTAAAATTCACTCGATGCGGGTAAGTACTTCAATGCCATCACCTCCGGTATGGTGCACACACTTGAGAAAAGCAACACAAATAAAAAAAAAAAAAATTCTCCACTGCGGAAAAGAGGATCTGTGTTTGGGGTGACGCAAGAGTAGAAGACTGACTAGCGTAATCAGGGCCGTAGAGGTTACGTCCCTGGCGTACCCTAGGCAGAATAGACAGAGATCGGAGGAGGGCAGAGAAAGATATGGGGGGGGGGGGGAACAGGTTGCCGATAAGGTTATAAAAGAATTTTGTAGGATACGTGACGTAGAAGGGGAAGAGACTAGCCTTGGTCATGCTGCTTAGTTATTAAGGCCAGTAGTTTTCGGACTTTTGTGACCAAACATTTGCTTCTCCCCGAACTATAGTGGCATTTGCCTTTCCACTATAGTAAACAAATAAGGCATTCATTGCAGTCATTCTGTTTCAAAAACTGTTGGAGCAAAGAACATTCCAGCCAACAATGGCTCGTTATGTTATCACAATAATGGGTCGATTACTAACAATGCAAGTCGTTGTTGCACAAATATGTTCGACCATGGTTCGGCAACAATGCACAACACTGTCGCTTTATTGCTCTCATTGCTTCGCCACTCGGGTAAACAGCGAAAGTCTTACTGCATTGTTGCAAATTACAATGGTTAAAACAATGTAAAACAATCAAAATGATCGTTCAGGGACCCGTAACTCTGGAATGGATGGACCAATCGAAAAAGTGGTCACTCTGAGGATGAAGCCCAGGGAAATTTCTGGCTAAGATCATGTTTCAGATTTTAGGTATAGGTGCAGTAGTTTTTTCTGAAACCGTGTCACACAAGAAGAAGAAAACAACAACAACAAGTGAACAGTTTTCAAATTTCCGTGTGGCTCCCTACTTTTACTCTTACACGGAATTGCAGAAAAGTTGCTATCTACTATCTGGCCAAGTTTGGTCGAAATATATTGAATAGAAACGGAGAAATTAATAGTTTTAGTTTTGCTGGAGAGAGGACTTCAATCATCGCCGTGTATGATACCGTATGGTATACCAAACATTTTTCCTGATGTGCGAGTTGATAACTTTTTCAAGTCTGCAAAGCAATAAGACGAGCGACGCGGCGGCCATTGTTTCTTGTTCTAGAAAAGGAACTTGCTATAGTGATTAATGTATATTTTAACCCTTTTCTCCTTTCGCCAATCTATTTAGAAATACCATAGGTACGCGTTTTCCCTCTATAAACATGTCTGTTGATTCACAACTGATGGTATTATGGCAGTACAGCAAGTAAAGAGTGTTGTGTCACATTTTACGTCGTATAAGCCTTCGTATATGCCGCCATAATTATAAATTGTATTGCGAGATGCTGCTTTCCAATAAGCCATATGCCACGACTCGTCCCCGGGTGAACAGATGGTGCTATTGTGCTGCGCTGCACTCCTCCTCCCAACACAACAAACACGCAACACCAACACGCACTATAAATCGTTGAATATGCAGCATGAAAAGAAGGAAAATTGACGACTTTCTGATAGGAGATCGTGCTATCAAAGTTAGCGACAAGCCATTCCAAATGACACTCATACGGAACCACAGTGTCTCTATGTATCCAGAATAAAATCTATCCCAAGGCCTTCTGTCCACAATTTGCTATAAAACGAACAACAAAACTTTGCCTAACCGTAAAAAAATACATTGTTCACAAAATTCAATGATTTTTTATTCATTTTTTTTAATCGTTTGGAAAAAAAAAACACACATTAAAAGCAAATGACTCATACGCTAGCGCTGCCATACAAAAAAATGTTTAGAAACATTTTTTAGATGGTGGTATTTTATTTTCGGTGTCGGGAGATGCGAAACTTTACCAGTTACATATAAAAATATATCTTTGTATGTTGTGCAAGTGCTCTTCCCTCTTCTTCGTGCCTGAATTATCTACACTACCTGCGAACCGTTATTCGCGGAAATTCAATCACCGTGCAGCATGCACGGGTCCAGCTAGTAATAGTTATAAACGAAGAAACATATTGAAGCTAACATTTTGAATTACTAAGAATGTAAAAGTTATATATGTATATATATATATATAGAGAGAGAGATCAGGGACTATGACTGGGCCCACGACCCCGCGCGTCTGTTTGGAGGGATGGCATTGCGGGAAAGCTTTTCAGGACAGCATGCTTTTCGATAGGGCATCTTCGAGACAGCCTTGAGGCTTATTTATTTTCGCCAGCATAAACATGAACATGGCTGGTAGAATATAATAGAAGTGATCATTAGAAAGTGGGGATCATTAGCCGTCCCCCCCCCCAGTGATTTGAGTCACTTGATGCGCTGATATTTCGGCCGGAATAGGAATAGGATTTCGTCATTCACCTGCACTTGATGGCTACTTTGTTTGGTTTACTTATTTTAAAAGTGCTGTTTAGCTTTTGAAATTTCGGCCAGCATGAACATGAACATAGATGAATAAAATGGAAGGGATCATTAGAAAGAGGGGAAAGGGGGGCTGGGATTTCAGTGCGCTGTTGAGTGAGCGAAGTGAAGAAAAATCAGCGTTTGCCAGCCAGTGTGCGAAGCAATTCGAAGAAACTTAATTGAGTCGAACATGGACATACACACGGGCTACCATACCTAACCAGTGTTGCAAACCGCGCATTCAACACCAACCGTGCGTAGAACGGGCTTCAGCTAGTAAGCACTAAGACGTGTACGATCAAACTGGAAAGCCAGTACAGCGAATATATAATACACAAATTGCGACGTTTCCCCACTTCGTTATCAAGCAATAAAAAATACGGCTAAGAACTAAGAAGCCGAAGGTAAGTTTAAAATCCATAAAAACGGAAAAACACAAAACACATGAATAAAAATAATAAATAAACATGGACCTAAGGTGAATTAGAAGTAGGGAACCCTGTAGGGGACCTGTCCTCTTGCCTGCTAGTGTAGGTGACAAGTGAGGGATGGGTTTTTTGCTCTGCTATTTACATTGGTTTGAAGTGCCGCAGCTAGACTTTTTCAAGGGGAGGTGCAAGGGTAAAATGTAGGCGTCCCCCTCCCCCAAAAATAATAATAATTGTGGGTTTGTGGTTGTGGTACTGCTGTGTAAAAGTTTGAGTCCCTGCTTTGAGTTTTGTGCCCCCTGCCTCCTGGGCCCGTGTGCCTTGCACCCTTTGCACCCCCTTTAACTGCGGCACTGTTGGTTTGCCCTGGTGAGAGAAATTGGAGACACCCAATTTTTGTAAAATGGGGACAAATTCTTTCAATACGTGTTTTTTTCGGGTTAATGTGGTTGGGTACATTCTCATGCAAAATCCTCCTTCAACCACATTAGGCCGGAAAGCTACCCATTAAAAGAATATGTTCCCATTTTAAAAAAATTGGTTATCTCCAATTTTTCTCAGCAGGGCAAACCAGTACAATTATTAGCAGAGCAAAAATCCCATCCTTCACTTGTCACCTGCACTAGCCGGTAAGAGGACAGGTTCCCTACTTCTTTGCCTTAAGTCCATGTTTATTTAGTATTTTTATTCAAGTGTTTTGTGTTTTTCAATTTTTATGGATTTTAAAGTGTTAACTTGAGTTTGGCTTCTTCGCCCGTATTGCTTGATGATGAAACGGGAATTGCTTCGAAACGTCGCAAATTGTCTTTTTGTTTTTGTACTGGTTGTTTTTGTTTTTTCCATTTTGATCGAACTGCTAGGATGACAAGTGAGAAGCAATCGTGACGAAAAAATTTCTACATTTATACATTAGCCTTGTCAGAAAACATGTAAGACAAAACTAATCAGAAAAAAAAATAAATAAATGACAACTGCCCCGACTGGAACTGAAATCCACGAGGGCTCTTAGCTCGCCTGTTTTGTGTAGTCAATACCTGCCCCAGTAGCGCAACTGGTTGTGCCCCGGGTGGTCAACGGGGTTTCCTGGTTTCGTTTCCCAGTCGAGGCAGCTGTATTGTCTTTCTTTCTATGATGTTGTATTTTGTCTTTTCTTCGGCCAGCCTTTAAGGATTTAACTTCTGTTTCGCTAACCCCTCACCTTAATGCAATTTTTAAACGTACATTTTGAAATTAAATGTACGTTTGAGTTTATTTTAATTTCAAGCCAAACGCCCTTTGAAATTCAGTGGCATTGTAGAAAGTTTGCTTAGCTACTCACACGGGGATTTAAATTATTGAGTTTTCAATAGCGTTTATTGGGAAGCGAACGGAGTTTGCCCCACAACCAATTTCAATCCAATCCGTGCGTCGCTCCATAACTCCAGAGTTGGCCAAGCAATCCTTCTGGAGATGGGCATGGAGGACGGCTAGAAAGTGTGAGGATCTGGTCTGTTCTGAGTGAATACAACCACGTCGAAAGGATGAGGAAAAGGTGTTTTATTGTGCCCCATTGTTTAAACCATGTTTCAGTACGGAACACTTGGTTTCAGGAACATCTTTGTTAAAATACTCACGTCACTGTTGGACTGTTCATAAATAATACCACGCAAAAAAGGAGAAGGGAGAAATGCGGAGCGCGACCGTTTTGACCAGGATGACGTCATATTTTTTGACACAGCAATATTTTTATACTATCTTGTTTTATTTCTATTTTAGTGCAAAACGTTTTAAAAATATTACGGTACTAAAAAACGTGTTGTGCATTCGACATAATCCCTTTTTCTTTTTTTTACAATAGCTTAAAGATTGGTTTAAAAATTAAGTTTTCCCGATCTTTATCGGTAACATTAAACCAATGCCCTCAAATAACAGAACATTTTTTACTGTAAGCTTTTTAAAACCCAAAACTTTGTCGAAAGCGCAATATTTATCAGAGAAGTTTGCTGAAAACCACACACACACCCATCGAACAACAATGCTCCAGTATCAATTGCGACAGCATCAAAAGCGAACCTGGTATTGTTAGTACGGATCACATGTTGTTAGTTCGATGGCCTACGAAGTGGGATGAGCTCACGGCAGCACATCAGTGAAGAATCGTCGTTCTTAATAAACCTTTTATGTTTAAGGAAACGAAACCCTTATTGTGATTTTTTCCGATCATTAATTTAATTTTTTTAATTAAAAAAGTAACTTCTACCAAATTTTTTCATTCGTGTATTATTTATCTATTATTTTTTGCTTAGCCATACCTTTTCGTTATTAATTTGTTGACTGATACATTAATAAATTATACATAAATGAATCAGTGCCTCCCACACAATAATTACTAAATCTGTGCTTCAATGCGGTACTTTTCTTTAAACCATAATAATAATAATAATAGACATTATTGTAGTACTATATGTACAACTAATGTAGGCTAGAGACCAATAAATTAGGGTTTGATTTTTTTCCCACATGCTGGTTAAAGGAGAATTTCCTTAACAAAATAAATGAACGGCTATTTGAAGAACGACGTGAAGTGCACCCGTGCTTCCACTCATAACGAGCCGCGTTCAGTTTTTGGCGCATAAACTTGCCTGGTTCGCTTCTGATGCCGTCACAAACTATGTTGGTGTACGATGTCGATGCGTTGCATGTTCGATGGATGACACTAGTACCCGCTATTCTGACACGTCAGCTACCTAGTTCTTTAAATCAAGTTCGTATTATCTTGATAATGTGGTAAGGGACTGAGCAAACCCTGGTTTCGAAGTGATCATACACAGCCAAAAGGTTTTACAGAAGAACAAAACATTAGGTCCCATAGGTTACTTAAGATCTGACAAGGACTTTACCATAATTCCCTTTGATCGACTTACTTTAAGAAACTTTATTACCATGGCTATTGTAAAACTCTTGATCTTGAGAATTGATTCATTTTTTCGACTACTTATTCGAAATTCACAAGTTTTCAAAATAGTCTAATTTGTGTCTACTTTTTAATTACCTCTAGTGTAAATGAGGAACTCCTAACCTGTAACTATAGAGCAGTGACATTTGCCGCCATATTGGCACCAAATTGGCACCAGTATGGGTTTTGGAGGGCGTAACTACAAGGTGCACTACATAAAAATGGAGGGAAAAACAACGGAAGAGCGGATTTCTTAGGCTTAAAATAACGTTGTTTTCTCAACAACAAAAATCGCGCGTTTTAGGGCTAAGTGATCGCTATTAACAGCATCGGCTTCAGTATGACACCCTTCTGTTTCTCTCTGCAGTGCCCCTTGCAGCTAACCCATTAAGACTCCAGCATAGAGTTATATACAATAATACTACGTCGTGTCACTGATCTATGTACGGCGCGGTAATGTGTTTTTTTTAACAGTTGAGAGTATCTGCTTCACAACGCAACCTTTAGGATCTCATATGGAGCTGATTTGAAAGCTCTTCACAAACATCCCTCATTTAGCTGAGCATGTGACATTGCGACGCTAACAAAATTAAAATTCTATCCTTTTGCTTGGGCCGTGCTGCTGGCCTGAGTTTGAGTCATAAACAAACGCGCAGCAACAGCAACACTTCATAATTATTAATTTCAGCTTGTAAAATGTGTTGACTCGTGCGCGAGGTGCCTTCCAAATCCCATACGTCACCGCGGTGCAGTTGTTCTCAACAGCTGGGACTATTGTCCTTCCATCGCGGGGTCCACTCGCGCCTCGCTCACCGTCGGCAGCAACACGTGCTGGTGTGCGCGCGCGGGTCTGTTTTAGCTCGTGCCAACGGTTTCGTCCCTCTTCCACCCCCTCATTTCCTCTCCCCTCCTCCATCCCGATCCCGGCTGTTCGCGCTGCACTACACTATTGTGTTTATCTCTCGTGCTCAGCTGCCGCGCGACCCACGAACAATGCCCTGCGGCGACAAAAGAGCCCCCGGCAGCACAAGCAAAAGCGGGGGAGGTTTTGTTGAGATGGGGGTGGGGAGGGGTTTTGTTGGAAAGGATGAGGGAGGGAGGGTTTATTTGTTGTAGCAACTCACCGTAAGTCTGTCGGAAACCCCTTCTGTCTATCTAACCAGGTTGACGAACTCGTAGCCTACTGAAATTCCCAAAGCAGTAGACCGTAGAATTTTTTGAAAAAAGGTGAAAAAAAAAATGACATCTGGACGGCGGAGCGAGGTGTCCCGTCGTGATGATGTGTTACCTAATCGCGTTATAACGAAAAAGGCTTGGCTTGGCTGCTATAACCCAGACAGGGTTAATTTGGTGAAAAATAGCGATATAATATTACCTGAAAAATGTGAAGAAACGTGAAAAATTAGAAATAATACCAAAATGGTGAAATGTGTGAAAAAATAAGGAATGCTATGTCAAAAATTACAATTTCAACGCCAGCCAATCAATTTCGCATTAGTAAGGGCAGATTTTACATTATATTCAAATTTAGGCACTATCTATCTATCCATCCAGCTATCAGTTAAACCTATCTATCTATGTATCTATCTGTTAAACCTATCTATCTGTCTATCTGTCGATATAAGTAATAGATATCCTTGAGAAATGGGCGATTAACTTCTACACAACTGCCTTTTCAACAACTTTCGATGTAAAGAACAATGGATGTGCCCCTCGTCACATAATCTTACATCCAAGAAATCAGGACGGAAAGCCATATAGGCTCGATAAGTGATAACAGGTTTGCATCTGTATTTATTTATAACACCCAAGAGTTCGCGAAAGAACAAATGATAAAATAATACGAAAAAGTAAAGTAAAACTTCAACCATATAACCCCTTTTCCATGTAACCCCTTGACGTTTTTGTTTGCACTCCGTGTACCTTTTTCACGGCTATGGCGTCGCGCTACAAAAGTTTATGTCCTCGATAATTTAATTGATGTGATTTTTTTTTAAATAAATTTCTTTGAGCCTTAAGTCAGCCGAAGCAATTTAATGCTCGTATGGCTGAACCGGCTCAATTTGTTGCCTTACTTGCAGCCCACTTTGAAGTAATTTAGCTCAGCTTTGAAAGCCTGCATCTATGTTGTATTTTGAGTCTAGACACACGCTACTGTATCGCGCCAAGTTAGGCAACAAACATCACAACAAACATCACATCAATTCAATTGTCGAGGTTGTAAACCATTGTAGCGCGACGCCATAGCGTCAGTGTCTTATATCTTGAAGCATATTTGGGCACATTTCGGGTACTTGGGGAAAAATAATGCGGTACAAAAGCTTAAATTGTGTTGAAATCAAGAGCAATGCCCACCTGACAAAAATTAACTCGTGTAAGAATGCCAGCTAAGCTGCTTTCGATGCAAAATCTGACCCTCAATAACGTTGAAAATGTATTACTATAGTTCGCTCATCCCCATGTTAAATCCCATAGGGTGATTATTCATCGATACCGAGATAACGGGAAGGCTTCCAGCTATGAAATTGGATGAATGGGTGCAGTACAATACGAACTGCGTACCTTTTTATGGTTTGAAGCCTGGGGGTGTAATGAAGATGGCGTGGGAGGGCGCATTAGTACGAAAATATTGTTATAACCATTGTTAGTATTGTCGGCATCGTCTCTCATTGGACGGTGAAAGTTCGGACAATGACAACGTGTATACTGACGTGCGTGCCTAAACACACACTAGTGTAGAACGATTAACCTAAACAAAAACTGCCAAACACTGGTAAAGAGGCCACCAAGTTGAGAGTGGTTCGGCCCTTCAAAGGAGTAATATCAACACACCAAAACTAAAAAAAAAAAGACAAATTACAACAAAATTAAAACCAAACCAAAAACCTATAAAGAGGTGACTAAGTTGAGAATGGTTCGGCCTATAGACAAAAGGTAGTAGCAAAGTGTTGACACCAATTTCTTGTTGACGTGGCACTTTATTACAAATCTGCACGGTATTGGAGTTGAGTCTAATACACAATTAAAAAAAAAGGAGTGATATCATATCAAAAACCAAAACTGGTAAAAGGGGCCGCCAAGTTCCGAATGGTTCGGCCCTTCAAATGAGTGATATCAACACACCAAAACATTCACAAACTTAATCGCACCAAATAATACTTTGGACGTTAAATGTAAACTTGAACATTGCTACCGAAAGTAGCAATGTTGTAGTTTTCATTTAACCTTCGAATTATTAAGCGGTGCGATTTAACTTGGCGAATGTTTTGCTGTGTTGATATCACTCCTTTGAAGTGCCGAACCATTCGGAACTTGCCGGCCCCTTTTACCAGTTTTGGTTTTTGATATGATTATAGTGTACACCACAAACAAAGCCATATATTCAATTAATAATTGTTATTGCATATACAAGGTAATGGTGGGTGTTTTTGAATAACGAAATCGTCAGCTTTATTAGCTCTGCTGTTTACCGGTGATTGTGCCTTTGTCTCATTACACCAGTTTCCGTTTCCGTTCAAATTACACATAAATATGAGCGCCTTGCCCCAAACTAGACTGGTTATTTTTTATTGGCCGGCAAGGCGGGGGTGGGTAGGTGGTGTAGTAGGAAGCGAGCAGAGAGTTGTAAAATCGGATGAATAGTCAGTCCGTCGACACCTGAGTGTAATCACTTATTTACAACTGTCTCCAGGCTAGGCAGACAACAAACGCGTAGGGTGTGGCTCAATTAAGTTGGCATCGTGATTGAGTCTCGTGTTTTGACGATAGGCGCTAGGCCGAACCGCAGCACTAATTAGCACCAATCAAAACCAGACCAGTCGCTTTGGATAAGTCAAATATTTAGCTCATCGTTTAATAAGGAGTATTAAGGACCGGTCATTATGTACGGCCGGATAGGGGGCGGGGGTTTGGAGAATCAAAGACGTACAACTTTAAAACCTTGCGATCACTTTATGGTGGGGCATCTGGGGGGTGTGCCACCCCTTTCCCGGAAAGCGCTGATATTTTTTAAGAAGAACTCTTGATTTCCAAAATTCCATTTTTTAAAAATGAATTTTTTGGAGTTTTACGTCATTTGAAGCAAACAGCTTGTGTTGATAAACCGGCTCAATTTTGAACATTACTATAGACATTTTTTTAAGGAAAAAAATCTAGTAAAGGGAAGTCGGGGCAAACCTTTGGGAAAAAAATGTTTTTTTTTTAACAAGCAAGAAGCATGTCGGATAACAATTTGGCATCAGGTGTTTTTAAGGTGTTTCGACTTTTCTGAGTTCGAAAATGCCTGTTGCCAGCTCGAAAAATGGACCGGAAGTCCCTAATTTAAGACGGCGGCCAAGATGGCAGCCTATTTTAAAGGCTTGCTGTTTTCGTGGAATATACTGCTAGAAATTTGTGTAGTTGATGCTTTTAACGTGTTTTTACCCTGGTGAGTTCGAAATGAATGTTGCCAGTTCGAAATATAGGCCGGCAGTCCGTAATTCAAGATAGCGGCCAAGATTGTGGCCTATTTTAAAAGTCTGCTATTTTTGTAGAATATTCTGTTATCAAGAAATATTCTGGCAGAAATTTGAGTAGTTGCAAGCCCTCTAATGGCCCGAAATAGACATGCTAAAGCTTTTCTGAAAGTTGGGAATCTATTCTTTCCATCAATCCTAATCGAAACTGTTTAACTTAGTTAGGGACCGTCCTAAGCTCATTTGAAGATGAGCAGGTAATGGCTTAGCGGTGTAAGCGTATGTTGATTTTCGAACCCACAAAGTGCTGTTGTGAGCGCTACTAGCTCGAAATAGACATGCTTAGGATTTTTTGAAAGCTGGGGATCTATTCTTTCCATCCATCCTAATCGAAACTGTTTAGAATGAAGCATGCATGGATCGACGCCAATGGAGTGAGCGAAGCGAAGGATATGGCTAGTCGTAGTTATATAGATTGGAGATAAAAGACCATTATCAGGTATTCTAATATTTTCCAATATTAATATCAAAATCCGTACCTTTTCCCAGTATATTTTAGTTTACTAGTATTTCCACAAACTCGAGGGTTCCGACAATGAGTAGCGCTAAGTAGGGACAGTGGACTCCTATTATAAGGTAATGCGCCGTTAGTCCGCTGCGGGGCTACCCCCGGGGGAAGGCCGAGGCCTTGGTGAGCTAATAGTCTGGGGACCATCTGTCCTGTCTGGACTACGTCTGACCTTCCTGGCCCCTAAACCACCCCCACACCTCACACGACCATGTTTGGCTGACTCGTCACAACTAGCCCGACTGACTGACCAACGTCCAGACTGGACGAAGGGTGGACACGACTAGACTACCCTCCCTCTTAACTTTGTGGGGGTAGGGAAATTGGGAGAGGGAGGGAGGGGTGAAGCAGTGAAGCAGATGCTTTACTTTGATGGTTTACTGTTAATAACTGTTCTTCTGGAATAGACCTGGATGCCTCCCCCCCCACCCGTTTCCCTCCCTAGTAAACTGCCCTTATCGCACCCCTTGACCAGTCTACTCCTACACCTGGACACAGGGGCGTTATTACTGCAATCATAAAATTAGCAGACGTTTTACTAGAGTTGAACGACTTTTTGACCACTGACCGCATGTAAACGACCATATTTTTTTTAACAATGTCGGGAGGGATAGTGTGAACAAAAATAACTGTTTTCTATGGGTCTGTAGTCTATAGTAGGGAGGCTCCAAGGAGGGTGGTGGTCAAGAGAGGGGAAGAGCGTTCTATTCTGGTCAACTATTTCGTTTCCTTTGACGTTTTTGTAAAAGCTTCATTTTTAAAACAACTTCGCGGGAAATTACTCAAATGACATAAGTGACGTAGAGGAAATCGACCATCTTGAACTCGCATCCAGTGACCCTTTAGGGACCGGTCATTAATTATCGCCGGGGGGGGGGGGGGGGGGAGAATGGAAGGAAATTGAGGGGGCATGAATTTGTTGGACCCTCTCGAAGCGTGGGGCATACATTTTTTAGGTGTCGTCAAGAGAGAGGGGAAGGGGTCACAAAAAACACTGGACAGACTGGAAGAAAAAGTCCTTTTTGGATCTCAAACATGACATTTTCAGCAGTCTAAATTTCTAAAAACGCCTTAGCTTCTTCCCATGATGTGAGTGTTTACAAGGATTTGAAGTTAGTACCAATACTGCAAGTGTAGTGTTTTTTTAACAAACCTTCTGGAAAAGCCGTGCCTCCTGGCTTCTAGGCTTCTGTATTTCAGGCTCTGACAATATTACGGATGTAGGAAGCAAACAGTGCGTTCAGCGTACTTATTGTGTAAAACTCGACACAAGATGGGTGTAAGGAGCGTCGGTGTTTTGTAGAATATTTTTCACACAATAAATCTTATCGTTAAAAACGAGGCACGTTTTCCTTATACAACTAGTGGTAACTTGACGTTGCGGAGTGCTATACTTAACTTAATTTGGCTGATATTCATCTGCAGTCTGAATAGGCCTACGAAAAGAGCATTTTTTGGGAGGGGGGGGGGAAGTATTGTTTTAGAACCTTGATTCGGGTGGGGGGGATGGGAAATCAAGATATTTGTAGGGTTTCGAAGGGGAGGCATCGGAAATTTGGCTATCATACTTTCATTTCTTCCGGACCCCATCTCCCCGCCATCCTAATGACCAGTCAGTCCCTTACCAAATTGCTTACTGGAGTGCGGTGTACCACCTGCGCTTGAAGCAAATGGTTTTGGACTCTGCGTGGCTCCGCTACCTAAGGAGGGCGTCCGGAACGCTGTTTCGGTAATTGTTTAATGCCGGGTCGCGGTCCGGCTGTTTGAGCACCAGTAATAACCGCTGAAAATCCTAACTAACGAAATACAACGTTCCAATAGCAACCTTCGTGACATCCTACAAATCCGACGCCATGTTGAAATGTCAGATGATGTCGAGCTTTTAGCTACAAGAAATGCATAGCGAGATATGTGCCTAAATGCGCCCTTAGGGAGTTTTTTTTTAATCATACCTGTATATTTAATGAATTTTGTTTGGATTCGACCAAATAATACATAAATTAGCTTTTACTCATATATACATATTTCCGTTCTGAAAATCTAAAGGAAAATGAGCCATTAATCTACAAAATAAAATAAAAAATTACTTACTTAATAACAAAAGTAAATGTATAATAAACGTAGAACACAAGGAGCTAACATTGTCAGCAGCTAACTAAAATGGTGGTGTTTCTAAACTAGAAGTTAAGTGAGAAAAACTGTTTCTTAACTCGAGGCGACTGATTCAAACTCCTCCCACTTGACGTAAGTGTGACGTCATGGAGCTGAGATGTTGCTGAGGCAAGTGAGGCAGGTTTTTCTCGCTCACTTCCTGATCACTATCTGATCCGTGATGGCTGCCATCACCAGTAGTAGCTGAGATGGTCGTGTTTCTAAACTGCAGGAAGTGAGATACGGAAAATGTCTAAATTTAGAAACAAAATCCAATTAACCAGAGATTAATAAGCATCTGTATTATGTTCTTACTAACATTTCTCTCGCTGAAAATAGATGTGGCAGCGATTATTGCTAATTCTTCGAATTTTGAGAACGGCAAGTGAGGCAGTGCTGTTTCTAAACTGATCGGTTTTGATGATGCTGTGGAGTGGCTTAGGCGAATCCATCTCACTCTTCCCTTTAGTTTAGAAACACGCCCAATGTTTAGCTAATTTCCGTTTCTTTAAACATGTAATATTTGGTGTGTTGGTGATTAGCCATTTCAGGTAGTACGGTATTGAAGTTAATGGTTTGGGGTCATCATCCAAAAATGGAAGGCTTCAAAAAGTTCATAATGATATCTTAAAGGGGTTCAGAAAATCGGTTTGCTATGAATTAGCTGCTAAATCACACACAAAAAAATCATAGATTTTAAATATATAATATAAACTGAGGAACTTATCATTATTAAAAAAGTCATTAAAGTATAACACATTAAGGTATAATGTTCCACCCTAAGGTACATAATCATTAAATATAAGATTTTGGATATATGCAGTGGTGCCCACCGGAGGCGGGGGGGGGGGGGGGGGGAAGACGTGGGGTGGAGAACCGCGTTGCCATTTTTTTTGGTGGCAAAAAGGTTTTGATGACTGGTTGGCCTACTATTTGATGCGGGAGAGGGAAGAATGAAGTTCCCACAGCCAAATAGGCCAGCAAGTCGTAAAACCGAAAAGTTGGTTTCATTATCAATATAATCATCACCAAACCAAACAATACGGAAGCTCGTCTGCAGCAGGGAAACAATGTTACAAAAAAATGGCAACGAGGAATTGCCCGTCGGCTTCAACAATTTTCAAATTCCAATTTTATATGAAATTTAAAAGTTATTAGGCACCAGCTTTAAAATAAAATTAAACAATTGAAATAAACTTCCGACTTAGCACGATAAATAAATGTAATTGTATTTGCTTGCTGGTCAACAGTGTGTGATGTCGCCTACTCATATTTTTATACTCGTTTAATTTTTTAACCCCCTTCCAAATTAAAAAAAAATAGTATATTTCATAACGTGATTAGCTTGCGCCCAAATAATCATGTTAGGAAATACACAACTTTTTCTAAAGTTGGAAAGAGGGGGGGGGGAGTTTAAAAAAATTGAGGGCACTACTCATTTTTTTGGGGGGGGGGGGAGGGGGCACCCTTGGATGCAACCTACGATGTAAATTATTTATTCACTTGATATTACATTTTGTTTCATTGTTACCACACAAGGACTGACTTTGCAACATTTTGAATAAAGATAATAAAATTAAAAAAAAATTACGAAATAATTTTTTGGACCATAATGCGTAGGCCTAGTCTACCTACTTCAATATTGCTCTAAGTTATCCCGCAATTTCTGTTACAATCGATTTTGGTTGAGATTTTTTAATGGTGACCTTTATACCCATTTTATTGTATCTGTTTCTTATTGCTAACATTTTTGTTTTTTTCCCTTCTTTTCAGCTCGTGGTGTAAATGTGTTTGGTAGCTGCAGGCCCACAGGGGTTAACTCTAATAAGCTACTACATATTTCTTCGCAGATGCTACGAGTACGTGCAGTGCCTGCTGTTTTCTAGTATAGGGGGCGTGGTGGAGGTCTGTTTGGCACCTGGCTCACCTGTCCTTACGTCGCATGATCACCTGGCTCTCTTGCTACCTTCGTAAGCTACGCCACCTGTTTTGAGCCAAAAAGTCTGTCTGCCAGCGAGAGGAATTGAGCTGGCTCTTTATCCAAATAGCCAAATGACTGCTTGCGTTGGGATATCTACAAGGTGTACCGTCGCTTAGATGAAAAACCCGGCGATTGTTTTTACGTTACGTAAAAGGACTATTGAATCATAGCAGTGCCGGAGCAAGGCGTTTGAGCGCCTGGGGCCGGTAGCTTATTGAGCGCGCTGCTCTATCACTATTATACAGCAGATTGCTTCCCAAATCTACCCAAAAATGAACCCATCACGGTACCACAGAGATAATGTCAACACACTGAAAACACACGAATCTGACATGTAGGTTGGCAAGAGAGAAAAATATTTGTCTATTGAAGGATTACAATTATTGTATTTAGTTTATGACAGAGGTGCCCTCTGATCGGCAAGAAAACTAACAAGAACATGAATTTTGCAAGAGATATTTAATTTTCGGCCTGGAATTTGGACTCTTCGAAATGAAAATATGAAAATAGTAAAAAAAGTGGGAGCTGCCATATTGGATTATTTTCCAACAAGGCGGCTGTGTGAAGTCCACAATTTGTACCAGCTCCAACTTTTTTGAGTGTTTTAACATTTTTATTTAAAATTTTTTTTTTTTTTTTAATTTTAAATTTTGACGAGCCTTACGTCAGCCGAAGCAATTAATGCTTGTATGGCTGAACCGGCTCAATTTTGAACATTACCAGATTATTTTGGAAGAAGAAGAAATCTGGTAAAGGGCGGTGCCAGCCCGGGGATTCGACCCGGGAAACCTCCGATCATCGTCGGGGCCGAAAGATTGTCCAGAATTTGTGAACAAGATCCAAATACCGGGCCGAAAATTAAGTATTTGTTGCCAAATTCATGCTCTTGTGAGTTTTTTGGCCAGTCAGAGAGCACTTAATAAACTACTGCTGCAACTCACAAATTAATTTTTCAAGGCCAATTTGCCAAAAAACATTTATTAAAGTTCAACAACTTTTTCAATTTTGTTTTTGGAGAGATATGCTGCATTTTCGGCGCCCTTTCCCCATTCGGCGCTCGGGGCGGCCTCCCCCTTCGCCCCCCTCTTGCTCCAGCACTGAATCATAGAACTGATTGCATGACGAGCATATATTTATTATTT
Organism: Lithobius niger; assembly: GCA_023313725.1. Classification (NCBI taxonomy): domain Eukaryota; kingdom Metazoa; phylum Arthropoda; class Chilopoda; order Lithobiomorpha; family Lithobiidae; genus Lithobius; species Lithobius niger. The sequence goes on from JAHWFP010003301.1 coordinate 53,550, forward strand.
GTTATTATATATATTATTATATTATATTATATTATATTATTATTATTTATTTATTTATATGTTTATATATTTCTACATATATTTATAAATAGAGCAGTGACAAGACGTAGTATTATTGTATATAACTCTATGCTGGAGCCTTAATGGGTTAGCTGCAAGGGGCACTGCAGAGCGAAACAGAAGGGCGTCATACTGAAGCCGATGCTGTGAAGATTGATTTCTTAGACCTAAAACGCGCGATTTTTGTTGTTGGAGAAAACAACGTTATTTTAAGCCTAAGAAATCCGCTCTTCCGTTGTTTTTCCCTCCATTTTTATGTAGTGCACCTTGTAGTTATGCCCTCCAAAACCCATACTGGTGCCAATATGGCGGCAAATGTCACTGCTCTACAGAAGAGAGAAATAGGCAGGACCGTTTTAGACACTGATATCAGCATATAGTAATTATTTGATAGATGGATACCTTCCAGTTCCAACGATATTCCTATCAATATCTTTCGGTACTCCGCATCAAGTTCGGTTACAAGGGTTTATTTACCCACTGGCTAATCAATCCCTTGCTAAAAATCCATTTTGAAAAGAGGCGTCTGGAGATTTTATGTTGAATATTGGGAAGTGTTTTTCCGGCATCCTGCTCATATTCACCAGTTTGGCACTCTTACACGTAGAGGATGGATCTAATTTCACGTGTAATCGTTTCTGGCTTATGACGACACACTTTAGGCGTTCTTGGTGTCACGTGATGTTTTCTTATTGCGCGCGCAATGCTGAGTTTCGTGAAGAAACGAGAGAAAATAACGTTGTAGTATTACTATCTGAATCTGGCGAAACGGTACGACAGCAAAATACGCACAATGAGAACTATGCGTGGCTGTTATAGGGCAAGAAGGAATCTCACTTTAAATTTCATAAGCTACACCTCCAACGCTGTGAAGTCGAGCGAAAACAACAACAAACCTATGAAAACAAAAACTAAATTAGTAATAAAAACTGTCATAGCCTTTCAACTGAGTAGGCTACTGTACAATACAGTTTTTAATTATGTTGGCTAAATTACCGAATTGTTAAAAAAAATGGAGGATCCAAGTTAGGTTTCCGAATTTTCTCTTATGATTACTAATTATTATGCACTGAGTGTATATTGATTTGTATTTCCTCTTCATTGCTTATGAATGGAGTCCTGGTTGTGACCTAAATAACGGGTTCAGTGACTTATCTTTATACCAGTTGACAAGTGGCCTTATCGGTAAAGGCAGCATGGTAGTAATCTGGAGATGGATTGTTCACTGGTTCGAATCCGGGTCACATCACTTGAGGCGCCTGAAATTGTGATTTTACCTTGAAGTAATTAGTACAAAGATGAAACCAAAGGCATTCGCTCTAGAAAACTGTCGTAAATAACAAAAACCTGATTGGTGGAAAAACGCCATGGCGCCCTAATTCGACACTTTTACTGTTATTTATTGAAATACTGAATTCCCCATCACAGTTAGCAAAATTATACGTCCCACTTTATTGTTTCTCTTGAAATTTCCTTTCCAATGATACCAAACATGACCCGAAGTAACTACCAGAAGTCGTACTAATATGTTTGTAAAAAGTCTGAATATGACACTTTGAACTCTCTTGCACAGTTTGCGAAATTCCACCCCTGCCTTTTTTGTTCCTCTTAAAATTTACTTTCCTATGATACCAAACACAGCCGGAAGTAACTACCGGAAGTGGTACTAATGAATCATAATTAATGCATAGTGTATGCCGTAATAGAAATAACAGTGCCCAAACTTGAAGGAATTCTTCACTTTGTGTGAAAAGCATTGAATTTAGTATAAATGCACATGAAGGATAACAGGAAATAAAAAAGCTATAACAGCAAGTTCAAAGGGAATTTCAAGAGGAATAATAAAGTTGGGGTGTACAACTTTGCTAATTGTGAAGGGGAATTAAGTATTTCAATAAATAATAAAAAAATTGTCGAATTTTGGCGACATTTTGGAAAAATGGCGTCTTTCCACCAATCACATTTTGTTCGACTTTTGATATGTTATTTACGACATTTCTCAAGGACGAATACCGTTGGGATCATTTTTGTACTAATTACTTCAAGGTTTGGCTAATTTTTGCGCTATTTTCAGGCGCCTATTGAACAAACCTAAGTGCATAAAGGTGGCTTTCTGCACTACGTTATACTGCACTACGTTATTTCTAGTGTATGATTTGCGTTGGTGGCTTATTTTCAATTTATTTTACGACTACACTTATAGAAATTGTTTTTAGTTTTTTTTTCGTTGCTTAATTGACAGGAAACTTACTTAACTGTCTGCGGCCAAATGTGTCCAAGTAGACAGTTACAAAACGGGTAAAACTGGTTCCAACCTAATGCAATGTATACCCGCAAATCGAGTAAGTACAGTCTGGTGGTTAGACGTCGGTTCAAAGCGAAGCCCATTAACCAGTAGTGGCGCCAGCCAATTCCAGATAGGGGGACAATGATTCCCCGACAGGGGAAGGGGGGCAAAAAAATCGAACATTTTTTTGTTTATATTTGTACTACTTTAGCAGGGGCCCGGCGAAACCAGCTAGGGGGTGTGGGGGAGCGCTGCAAGCTCCTCCAGCGGAGTCCGGGGCAAAGCCCCGGAAGCTGAAGGATTTTACGCTATTTGAGGGCCTATTTTGGGCTTTCGAGACACGTTTGCACCACATTGTTAAGCAAATGTCGGTTGTTTTTCGTAAACATTCTTTAGCATGAGAGGTCGTAAAAACCTAATTGTGACCAAAATTCTGGTTTTTTTTACACATTTTATTTACAAATTAAATTACCTGATGAATTAATTTTTTTTTAATATTATAAATTAACGTTAACTAAGACTGAATAATTTAGGTTTGAAAAATATTTAACCATAGCAAGAACACAGTGACAGTTGGCCGTCATTCGTGTTGTGCGTTGGGCTTTTAAAATCGGGCCTTCTCCTTTTAGAAATAACTGGTAAGACATTGGCATCCCAAACGTGTCTCATAACTAAGATGCCTGTCAAATCATGGTCAAATCTAACGCAGCAAATCAATTTTCAGTTTAGCCACTTACTGTACACGATTTTCGCTCAGTTCATTGGTATCACGAATTTAAATGACGAAAACTTAACTAGAATCCTTAACAACTTTTCTTTTGTACATATTTAGTTCACATTTATGCATTAACTACGACAGCTCCTAAATATGGAGGTGATGAGGACTACTCAAGCAAAACAAAAAAACTCTATTTTGAGCTTTTCCTCCACAAATTTTTACGAATTTTATGTCGTCGTGTGGACTCAGGTTTCCGGCTGTTCCCCGACGACAATCTCGGTTACTCCCCGACAGGGGGGCAAGGCTTCCCGAACAGGGGGCTCTCGCCCCCCCCCCCCCCCCCCCCCGGGGGCCCCCCCCCCCCCCTTAAGGGGGGGGGGGGGGGTACTGTGTGTATGGGCTGTGAAGAGATAGTGTCTATAAATGAACTGCGCAGTTTTAACCCAACAAATGTTGCAGATAAAATAAATTGTGTCTGTTTTAGTTTATTTTATGAAGAGAGGTCTTTATTTCCCACGTACAGCTTTCTACCATCGAGATTGTGTGCACCTTGCAGACAGCCTGTTCTCTCTCAATCGAAGGTGGTTGCCTTGTCGCAGGTCGGTCGGAGGTCAGTGCGCATGCTCCATCTCTGATTGAGGCGCGCCTGCACTTGGCAGCTCCATCCAACGCCCTCCTCCCCCCTTCCCACAATTCCTTCGTTTTCCGACAAGTCAGTTGGTTGTGGCATAACCTGACCCTCCGCCATGATTGGAAATAGCGGCTCTGTTTGGCTTCCAATTTGACTGGAGACAAAAGCCGAAAGACCTGGATTTGTCTGCTCCACTGAAGGGTGACCCAACAAAAAGAAATTGGGTGTATAAAAAAAATGGAAATGGGGGAACTTGAACCTAAAATAGGTGTTGGGCTTGTACTTGTGTGCTCTTGATTAGAAACGTCATTAGGCTCTTGTTGCAGAGTACTTTTATTTCCCTTAAAACGTTGGAAAATTATTAAGGGGGCGCGGACTTGTGTACCGGAATTTTTTTCAATACTGACCTCCCCCCCCCCCCCTCTCCCTGTGTGACCCGGAATTACAGTACGGTAACTCCGGTTTCTTAATTGCTTTAAAAGTGTCTGAAATAATCTGGAATTGTGGTAACACGGAGTTACCTTAACTCTTGTCTAAATTGACAATAATATAGTTGCGGTTTCTGAGCACGGCAGCGTAAGAGAGACAGGGATGTTATTTATGGTAATTCCGGTTCCCTTGCAGGTGTCCGTATTTCAGAAAAATGAAAGAGTTAGGGTAACTCCGTGTTACCACAATTCCGGATTATATCAGACACTTTTAAAGCAAATTAAGACTCTGGAGTTACTGTAACTCCGGGTATCATAGGGGCCCCAGAGCTTGATTCGTTTCGTTGCGAGCTGGCATAGTTGAAACAGCCGCCATGTTGGAATTTCAGATAATTTCTCGCTTCTAGCTGCGAGAATGCAAAGGCGAGTGTTCCATAAACACGCCCTGACAGATCCTCTTTTTCTGTCTTCTCCCGGCGTCAGAACAAAACCGCTTAGGGCCTACTGGCCACTTGGTATTTAGGAACTTTGGAACTTAATTTCGTCTCGACGGGACTTTGATGGGAGTTATCACATGGAAATTGGCAGGATGAACTTAAAGGACATACCTTCTTACTAATTTCAAGCTCGAAATAGCTTTTGTAACATTTACATAGGTTATAGTGAATGTAGTAATCCCGTTTGTCTCCGTGAGAAAAAATAGGATAATTAATGCCTTTGCAACATTTACACAAGTCTGAACTAATGTTGCGAAACTGAAAACCAACAAGGAGGAATGTACCTTTAAGGGTTTTCACTTTGTTTGTGGTAAAATGGATTATGCATGCTGCGATAAATCTACTTGAAAACAAGAACTCGTGAAATGCTTGCGACATCTGCACACGACCACTGTGGGCACAGGCGATACGGCTTGCAAAACAACAATCTTGACACCGCCACTTCCTCCCCCCCCCCCCACTCCTCCCAATTCCGCCGAAATTCCAGCATTCCTGTAAATCTGCCGTAATTCCAGTACTTATTCAATTATTTTATTGTAATTCCTAATGGTCAAAACTAGTCAGTCGCCAAACGTACTAACAAATGCCATGCTTTAAAAAGTTTATTAGACGATAATTGTCTGTTCGAGTATATGACGTAAAATATGGCTGGCCTTTCCCAAATGTTACACAGTTTGGTAGCTGTTTTTGAGCCATGCCTACTATTCCAGTATCATCACTCACACATTAATAATGTTTACCCTATTTTTCTTTCATGTCGCGTTGCAATGATTTTTAGTGTTACTTTTGAGATTGAGTGATTACCTACTTCCAACTTCTTAAGTGACAATCGTTGTACACTCGAGGACATTTCTCTGTAGGCCTTTACTACCACTTACTTAGGAAACGCAATTCACACGTAGGTAAATGTAGAAAATTAAAGGTACATTCCTCCCGGTTGGCTTTCCGGGTATGGTTCAATTTGGAACATTACTTCGGACGCGAGTAAATGTCGCAAAGGCATTCATTTTCCTATTTTTTTCCTCGTGAGAAACGATTCTGCTACATTCGTCTAAACTACGTAAATGTTGCAAAAGCTATTTCGCGCAGGATGCTCGAATGAAGTGAGAAGGTATGTCCCTTTAATCATACTGCTGAAGCGAAGTGAATGGGTTGTTTTTCACTGAACCTTTTTTGATGGTTTATGTTATTTTTTTCCCTCCTGGCTGAAATTTATCTTTGAAATTTGGAGCATTCCGATCTGACGTCAAATATAGAAGGGTGTAGACATTTTATTACTCGCGTTTCACTTTTGTTTTTCGGGGCCATAAACGCAATCGCTTATCAACTGGTGCTGTTCTATTTTTCAGCCTTATCTGATAACGAGAACATGGACGTGCAGTACCAATGCGCGAACAGGTAATCCAAAACGTCCAGTTTTCTTTTGGTTTATGTTTCGTATTCGGGATTGATTATAAATCATTAAAATAAATACTATTACTCGAATATTTAAACATACCCTGTTTAACAGTAACTTAGTTCCTTATAATAAATAACTGAGCAAAAAATGGCTTCGCGGTTTAAAAAAAAATATTAGAGCTCGTATATCTTCATACTCACAGCTCTGAAGGTACATGAATAAAAACGGATTAGAGTTCACTCGAACGCAACGAACTATAATTTGGACTATAATTTGTGTTCATTTTGTGTATGCATTTTATCTTTCAATTTTGATATGCAGAAGAAAACAAAACGTACTCAAGCATTCTCTTAACAACACTAAAATGAAATGCTAGGATTGGGGGCGGAGGAGGGTAGCTTTTTAAGTGGCAAAGCGTAGGCAAGCACTTAAGGGGACAACAAAAGGGAAAAACCAAAGGAACGGTCAGCAAAACATTGCGAAGAAAGGCCTTGCCTCTCCCCCCCCCCTGCTGAACGCGCTCCCTTTACCTTTGCTACCGTGTAAAAGAATGAATCCGCTTGCCCTTTTTCTTTGCTACCGTGCCAAAAAATGAACCTGCTCGCCCTTTTTTACTGTTCATTTACGTCACTTCCACCTCTTCAAACTCCTCTGCTAGTTCCGTTCTACCGCTTTAAGAATGAATATTTTCGGCCTTATTCATCGCTGCCTTCGTAAAAAGAAATTGTTACAGGGCATTGACAGTTGACACCCTTCGCGTTACTTTCTCCTCTTCTAAATCCTTCTCATCTAGTTCCGTTTTACAGCTTTTATTATGGAGTATGTTTAGTCAACAGTTTGGAGAAACGCATTTATTATTACTTTGATTTGTTTTAAGTTTCAATAATTCTGAATAACTATAGTTTTTACCAGTTTCTGGTTGAAGGTTTTTTTGTTGGTTCGGAATATTACTTCGATTATGTTTTGCGGTACGTATAGTGTTTCGCGTACTGACGCGTGCAAAGCTAAAGCAGTGAAACGACGTCACAGTTTCCGTACAATTTGTTTCCTTACGTTGTTTTTCATTTCGTTGTGATGTGTCCTGATTTCACGTATACAACGAGGTGGTGCATGACAATCAGAATTACCTAGCCAAATTGGAGAATGGGCCTTTCAAATTCTTGAATTCAAGATGACGGACTGTTTGTTCGAGACTAAGTGAACATGTTTGTGTAACATTTATGATTGCATTTTGATTTTCCATTACAAAGACTGTTTTAGTACTTGACCGCTTTTGGTTTTTTTTTTTTTTTGTAGTTTCTTTGCTTCGCAGTGGAACTGCGCCTTGACATTGTTTCGTCTCGACATTGTTTCGTCTCGACATTGTTAGCAGCTGCTGATGCTGCCTATATCCTTTTTTCCTCGTGCTGTCACGAAGTTTAACAGGGTCCCCACCAACATATTGAAATCATTTTCCCTGAGTTTTCCAGGTTTTCCAGAGTAGATGAAGTCATTTTCCAGACTATTTACCGTCATTTTAGGAAGGAAATTTTTTCACACCTTTTACCAGTTTTGCGGTAAAAACGCTGACGCTTTCAGATGGGAAAGGCATTATTTAAAAATCTTAATTTTTTCCCTGAGTTTTCCAGGTTTTTTGTAAAAAAAAAATCAGAGAATTCCATGAGTTTTCCCTGAGTTTCAAAGGTAGTTTAAATTTCCTGAGTTTTCCAGGTTGGTGAAAACCCTGTTTAATAGCAACGGCCATGCTTAAGACACATGCCAAGGAAATGGGACGTCCTACAAAGCAGATTCGGAGAGGCTATCATGATGGAAGCTAAGTGCATTCATACTTTAATATGAATCCCATGTATTCCCTACTCTTTATCGCCTTTCCAAGCGATGATTGTTGGGGTGAGGGTAGGGGATGAGACTATGCAGCATGCCTGATATAGATGAAACAATGTGCCAATAGCGAAAAACAAATAGCCCTGTCTTGCTGGGAAGCTTCTCTGTATCTTCGTAGGGGTTGCTTTCCTGTATACTGTTGTGTTCTTAGGCACTGCACTTCTGCCCGCTTCCTTCTTTCGTTTGACAGTCATTAATCCCACTGTTAGCCCAAAACACTTTTTAGCCGGTGTACGGGTTCGGTAGGTTTATGGATCAGGAATTTAGTTTTGGTAGTGAAAGTATCACGAAACTGGTGTAATTTTTAAAAACCGCCTTTATTTCGAACTGCCCATTTCATTGGCAATCACTAGTCTAATAAAGTCTTATTTATGTGCAAATGTACTTTTTAAAAAAATGCTAATTTCGTTAGTTTGTAAAAATGGATATTCGGTTTAAAGGTACGTTCCTCCCATCGCCATTTTTCTCGATCCTCCCCATCAAGTACGCCCCTAAGGTCTATTCACTTACCGTTAGTCTTTCCCTTGCCAAAAATCCGTTTTAAAATGTGGCGTCTGCGAGAGTTTCTGTTGCATATTGGGGAACTATATTTACTGTATCCTGCACGTATATGATCCTTTGCGCGCCTACAATAACCTTGAAGTTTCATCTGTGTGGTGTGCATGTACTAATTTTAATCGTTTGCTAATAATTACTATAGGAGATCAAAAATCTAAAAGACTAATGCGGTAAAAATTTAAATTAATTATGCCAATAGATCGCCGAAGAAAAACTTTAATATACTAGCCTAAAAAATTATAAATTTTGATGTTAAAATACGAAAATCATTCTGGTTTGTGACGACACAATCTTTAACTTGATGCCGTTTCGTATACTATTCCCAAAGCCAACTGAGATAGAAGCTACTATTTCAGTTGACCTTGGCGATGGTAAAATACGTGGAGGCGATCTGCGCGTGGCTGTTATAAGGCAGGCAGAATGTTATAAGGCAGACGGACTGTGTCTTTAAAAGGCATAAACATTAGATTAAAATGGCTAAAGTAGAAGACACGAAGCTTACTGAGTCGTCGGAACAAATCACACACCGATCTGAAAAAGAAAGACTTGTCCCGATTGGGACTCGAACACAAAAACCCTTGGTTTACAGGTCGCGGTGCTTCATCAGAGTGTTCCGGTGGGTACTCGACTTTTCCGTATTTTCTCAGATTGGTGTAGGATGGGCTCTCAAAAGGCCAGATCATAAATTTCGACTTTCTGTAGATATCTTTAATTTCATGTTTGTGGAATTCAATATGTAAATAATGTGACGTTATTTTTGGCTACGACCGTAGTATTTATTTTTTTAGCATGTTTCAGCTGTTGCTTGATGACATATTGAGAACTTTCTAATGCTTAAAACCCGTGGTGAAGAACGTGCCGGGGAGGAGGGGGGAAGCGGAATATTGAATTATTTGCCAAAAACGGCATGTGTTGAAGGAAAATAAAATTAGGTACATTCTGAGATCTGAAAAAGTACGTACTATATTTGCATAATACCTTGGCGACCGCAATGAACACCTCACACAAGAAGGAGAGTAAGGGCACGTTTACGCGACCACTCACTTTTGCATTCTCGCAGCTAGAAGCTAGAAATCACCTCATATTCTAACATGGCGGCGGTTTTATGTCTGCCGCCTCGCAACAAAAACAGCAAATAACGTGAGTTCAGAAGCGTTTGGGAAAATTGTTTCGTCATGAGGAATTCTTTATGTTATTGGCACGGATTATAAGACTGCAAGTATTTACTCAAACGGTGTCGGATTTAGCTAATCCATTTAGCGTTGTTACCATGGCAATGTCACCTTTGCCATCGCGATTGAGTTCTAGCTGCGAGAATGCAAAGACGAGTCGCTGCATAAACGCGCCCTTATACTACTTCCACACTGGAGAAAAAGTCCGGACCCGTCCTAAGCCCGAGCCTAACCTTTCCACACTGGACTCCGACTCAGGTCCGGACCCGATTTCGATTTTCAAGCCCTGCTCGAAGTCGGGACTTGAGACGCCGACTCTGATCCCGTGTTTCAGTGTGGAAAGGCGGTGCGCGGGCCCGCACTTTAGGGAAATGTTTTGACTCTTGGAGCGCCGATAAGCGAAATAAAGGGAAAACAGGAGGAGGGGATGGGAGAGGGAGGGGAAAAACTAATAGTTCTTGACCTTGGCCGCGATATAATTGGGGTTCAGTGTGGAAAGGGGCAAGGAAGGAGGGGTGTTGGGTGTTGGGCACAGCCGAGTGGATAGCGTCTTGACCTCCAAGCTAAGAGGACACGATATTGAATCACGCCACCGAACGCTAGGAAAGCGTGGAAGGGGTTGAGGGCCAAGGAAGGAGGGATTATAGAATTTCCCAGTCCCCATTATAGTTGGTTTATTATCCAAACCGAATTCTTCTGTCATTTCCAGGTGGAAGTTGGTTTTGCCGCCAAGTCAATACGCATACGATTGTACAGATGTTCGAGCTGTAAAATCGTTGCACATAATAAACAGGACTAACGAGAAATTTAGAGCATTTATAGCGGTATTGAGAGAGGATATAGCATTATTGTCAGTCTGATTACCGTCATAAACCACTCGGTTCATGTGCCCCATTCGAATACTTGCTTGCCAGCTTTGTTTTTGATGCTGCCACAATCGGTGCTGTTGCATTGCATTCTAGGCATGCATGGAAGTTTTGAAAGCTTAATATTATATTTTCGACTTTATACGCCTGGAACAAAAAGTTTACCAAACAATCTTGAAATTGCAAACTTGTTGCGTTTATAATGTATATAATACTGTTTTGTACATCCGCTTCCCCTGTCTCTCCCCCCCCCCCTCCCCCGCTCCCCTTTCCGTCCCGGATATAAAGTAAAAGTATCCTCAAAAACGTTCATTGTATTAAAAAAAAAAGTTTGGTTTCGCTATCTAGTTTTGCTATCTAGTTTCGCTATGCTAAATTATGGTTAACCGTAAGATGCGCAAAGAAAGCAAGCCTGCCTTCACTGCGACCGGGCCGAAAAGTAAAAAGTTACTGCACTCGCAATTTCGTTTCATTATCTGCTTTAAATTGTGATCAAATAATTCTTTAACCACAGTCGGTAATACATTTGAAATTTGGAAATGAAGAGAAATAACAAGTTAGTTAAGACTAGACTCACAAAGAAGGTAGGGGTTACTTTTTTTTTTTACCACAGTTCTCGAGGGGGCCCAGGACCCATCACTTGAATTTAATAAAGGTTGGTCCAATCCGTTTTACAAAATTCCTACGATTTTTTTTATTTTGTTGCCAATCCGAAAAAAGCTGCATTGAGAAAAAATTATACTTTTGGGATTAGCATGTATCATGAAAAAAATATTGGTTTAGGATGAGGAGAAGGGGGGGGGGGGAGAATACACTCAAGTCCGAAACTTCTCTGCTGTGTGGCTGCGACTGAGCTCGAATCGGAGAACTCGTAGCAGCCTACAGCCGGGCAAAGACGGTGTTCCGCTATTTCAAGTGGTGGTCTGCAGGCCACAATTACAAATAGAGGATTCGGTGGCTTCTAGAAGCTCCTTAAATGTGTTGAAACTTTCAAGTGACCACTAAGAATGTTGAGCAGCCTCTTTGCCCGACTGGAGCGTGAAGCCTGGCAGCTCTCGTTCTGGTGGCGCAGCTAGCAAGGTTCATAGGTTCGAGTAAAAAGTGGGACAGTTTTCTATTTATTTTTTATTTGTCAGTATTGGAATTATTAAGTAATCAAGAAGGGGGTTCCAGTAATCAATTAGGATTCCAGTCCTAATCGTCTGCTACTTAAAACTTTTTTTTGTACAATATACGTGCGATAATGTGGTCATTTTCCAAACAAAACTTTTAAATTCTTTAACTTCAATTCCTAAAATTTGTAATTTAAGTAATAACATTTTCGTTCTTGGCAGTAAATGTATAAATAACGCCACCATGAGGCCACTCATAAAAATCTACCCTCTTCGTTTTACCCCGATACCTCCACGTGAGACTATCAGTCTGAAAGAGGGGGTGGGTTGGGGGTTGGGGGATAACCAACGGTTGCAGGGAACTTAAAGCCATTCCGAAAGTCGTCTTCTTCCAACATTGGACCTTTGAGCTCCAAATTTTGGCAACGGGGATACTTTCCCCTTCCGAATGGCATTCCCTGCGCAGCAGCTGACTTATTTTACTGCCCCCCCTCCCCCTTCCCTCCATCCTGACTCCCGCGCGCAGCTGCCAAACGTCCAGACGCGAACAGCGCGCGCGCCAGGCTCGTTCGTACCAACGAGCACCCTGATAAGGTCCTCCACCTCCCCTCTCTACTCTTCCATTGCTTTTTCTTGCTGCCGTCTCCCCCCCACGTTCGGTTTGGTCTTAGACTCGTCCGACATGTGCTCCACCACATGGCTACGGAAGCGGCACATATGTCTCCGGCGCATGCAGCGTCGATAGCCCGAGTTTTCGCGCTGCCGTTTGCCGACCGAAGGCGGCGTTTCACGGAAGAGCAGCCAAATTTTGTTCGTCCTACCAAAACCGGAAAACCGAAAACAGTGTGAAAGAGACGGTGAGGAAAGAGAAGTGACGTTATGAACGGAGGACGTTTACGACTGCCTGGTGACGACCCAGATGACGTCTTGAATCCCTGGTGACGCCCATTTTTGCCAGGTAGGCCTAAAAAAAAAAATCCAAAACAGCGGTGATGCTATTTTGAGTATCTGTCGTGTGTGTGTTTGTGATCCTTCGCTATGCCTGCCTCCCCAAGTGATATATAAAACCAATCTGGATCATGCATGATTACTCGGCTGGTATAGCGTAAATACCGGATGGATTTTCCACGTGGATGAGAGTGCATTTGGTTGGATTTGTTGCAGCGACGTTGAAACGTGTGCCATTTTGTGGGATGCTGAGATTTGGAGATCACGCGCGATGTTGATGACGTAATTTTACTCCTCGTGTGATATTTTCACGTTGTGTTGCTGTTGGCATCGTCAGATCAATTAGCTACTACATCTGCTTACGGTTTATGGTTATGTTTTCCGTTTATTGTCGAAATGCAGATGTGCTTATTTCACCGACAAATTTCCCCTGTCGTATAGGCTATAACGATTCAAGATTAGGCTTAAAACTGGAGTATGAGGTTAGTGCATAATTCACCGATATGATGTCGTCATTGGCAGATATTTATCGGAATCGGATACAGAAATGTAGGCTGACACCGGTAATACGTTTCTCTTTAGCGCAACGCGCTTTCCCAATTTTCTTTTTAAACGTGAGTTTTTGATACATCGGAACCAAAGCTTGAAGCAGCTTCTTTATATTGTAGAGTTTTACGATAACAGGTTTGAATCATTTCTGTGAACAAACTGGAGCTGTCAAATAGTTTTACGTCAGAGGCTTCTCCTGATGCGTTGCGCGTCAACGAATATCGGTAAAATATCGGTTCGGCATCTTGTCTTGGTAAGATTGGCATCGTATCGGTTAAAATTGGACTCGGTGAAGACATTTAAAACAGTTAGTTGCCCTTTTATCTTATTTATATTTTGGGAGGATTGAGGGCCTACACACTGTCATGTAGCCTTTCTGATGAAAGCAATATTCTATTAAAAACAATTTTAATTCAGGAACATGACCTTGTGAAGTTTCTTTCAACGCGCGTTAAAAGAAACTGCATCATATCGGATATCTGTCAACCACATTGGATGCTCAGGGGTGCTGCCGGTATTAACGGCTTTTTCACATTTTTTCACATTTCCACTTTTCATTTTTATCAAATTTTTCACATACCTGTTTTTCATTTTTCCTCCATATTTTTCACATATTTACATCCGTTTTTCTATCGCGAATTCTTCGTTCATAATTATCACACCAGTTTCAGAGTTCTTTAATAAATTGTTTTCTTTTCCAGTAATCATAGTAATTTCTTTGTAATTTCACTCAAGAGTGCGAAAGCTAATTCAAAGCGACTCCACCCGTAAAACAACCATTTTTTTCCGTGTTCTCTACAGACCTGCCTACGTAATCCGAGCCCAAAATTAGGGCGGTTAATTTGATTGTTTTTACTTCGTTTGTGCGTTGTGTCTTCTTTTCACACCGACAATCGTATTTTTCACGTTTTTTTTCAAAATTTTCATGTATTTTTTTCTCCACTGGGCAATTTTCACATTTTTCACATTTTTTCACTCCGGCAGCATCTCTGGATGCTCGTTGAATTCAATACTACATTATAATCCATGTAAACGCCTGAAGGCGTTTCCACACCACCCTTTAGCATTCATGAAGGGTCCGCGCATCGCTGGGATTTGGAACTCGGAACGGTGTATAAAGGCGTATGAGTTCTCAGTCCCATTGCCTTGTGGGTGATCGTCGTCGATACGAATGCTTGATATCGCCCTAAATTAAAAAGCTGGTTAAGTGAGAAGTACGAAGACGAGAGGAGTCGCTAGAAGGAGGTGGGGGGGGGGGGGGGGGCGGGGTCTAAGGGCTCGTTTCTTCAGTTTGTCCCCCCCCCCCCCCCTCTTTCTATCTCTAAATGAAAAGCTTGAGGTGCTTAAATTTCATTCGTGTGACACGTGAGAAATGTATTTGTTGTAGTCAAAACCGAACAAACCATACGAGGAAAAATGTATCAACTGAAACTGGAGGTTATTAGCGTTAAAAAAAAACATTCAACGTTGCTTTATTAATTTTATGGATTTGCTTTACGAATTGGTTTAATTTATTGGAGTTACGAGTTTGTGGATTAATTCACGATTAGTTCGTAAATAAATAAAATTGGGCAACGGTTTTCGGGGATTTTAACTCCGTCAAAATAAATCGGACATCACGTATTATTAATAAGTCATTTTAATCATTATTCAGAAATTAACATCTAACTGAAAGAAATCACGCATGCGCGTCATGGCTTACAATTTATGCTTGAAAACCATTCAAACTTATCAAACTAATAGCAACGAATTCAGTTTTCCACGGACTTTTTTTTTAAAACTGAATGAGTTTGGCTGATTAAGCCGTGTCGACCCCCTCCTCCTCCCCCGACATAGTTGTCCATTCTTCCTGTGTTTTAGAGTTTGACACGACAACGAGACTTGTTTTAAAGTAACATTTTGCAAATGAGACGCTTGTTTTGTTTTCCATTACAAAACTAGGTTGGGATCTTCGACATAATACTCAAAGTAATTTTTTTTAAAACAATGATTTTCTTTAATTTTCCTACGACGCTAACAGTGAAACCGAAACTGCTCCACAAAAACATTTATGCTCTCTATACGACAGGCGCACCTATGGTTACGTTTTTTTTTTTTTTGCATCGATTAAAACATAATTAAAGATAACATCATCACGTGTTGCTCCCAACAGAACAACCAAACAGTGATGATCAAAACAGCAGGTGGATGATGAATGATCCTACCACTGAACAATGATTACAAACAAGCATGCCAGAATATAAAATATATCTATCTCTTCTATTGGATGTAAAAAAAAAAAATGATATTGGTTGGAGATTGCGGAACAGACACAATCTCTTCCTTGTGTTTCTATGATGTATGGGTATGAGCAATTTCCGCTCTTTTTCTTAAATTGAGCTATATTTTCCGTTTTTTTAAGGCAACCTATACAGTGACGCTGTTTTTTTTTGGCTAATTTGGAAAGATCCCAAGACAATAGCTAAAAAATGTTGACTTTTTGCTAAATTAAAAATAATACCATGTGAACAACTTAAAAATTTGCTTTTTGCTGAATAAAAAAAAGTATGTATATTAAGCCTAACATAGGTCTAGTTAAAAAGATGTTTCTAAACACCGCTGTATCACCTAAAAAGCGCTGCATCAATTAATTTTTTTGAGGATCCTCAAAAACTTGGTCCAAACTCGCAGTTTTTTCATTTTTGACGATTGTTTCAGTACACCATGTTAATCGTCTCACGAGACATTTTCATTGGTCCAAAAGCCAGTTCAACACATTGAGAAGCTATTTAGTGAAAAACCAATTTGTTATTTAAAATGATGTTTAAAAAAACAAAACCTCATCGCTTGTTGATTTGTGAGACCTCCGTGCTCGAAAAAAAAATTTTTTTTTTAGTTTGTCAGTCTTTATAGGAGGGCTTAAGTTGCAGAACATTTGTACTTTGTAATGTACATGTTGCCAGTTTTATTCACGTTTTTCTTAAGCAATTCAATAAGCAGTTGTCAACGTTATACTTTCTTGTAAAAACCTTTTCAACTTTTTTGGGTTAGATAGCCTTTCTCACACCTGGATGTCTATATTTTTCTCCTGGTGTGTGGTTTGTTGTTCAGAAAACATTCATCGTGGACGGCCACAACTCGCCAAAATGTCGAGTTAAATTTGGCAACTTGTGAACCGCTAAATACCGCTAAATTGTGAACTCACAATTGTGAGGAGTAGGCTCAATTATTAGTCCAATCGTTCAGTTCAGTTACGTTGAAGAGTTAGAATAATACAGCAAATGATGCCTAAAAAGGTACCAAAAATTTGGGTTTCCTTAAGTTTTCCTCCTCGTGGCGTAGAATTGGCGAACGAAATGTGCGAGGAGTGCCACGTGAATAAATCAAGTAATAGTATCGTTAGTCTCTACAAACTGTAACGCTGCTTGAAATTATTTATGCTGCTAAATATTAATTAAATGGTTCTCAGGAGCGAGCGCTTGGATTTTCACTTGGCTGCTTGTAACGTTTTTAAAGATACCGTCTAAAATAAATTTCCATAGTGCGGTAACACTTTCACCAAGCACTTCCTGGATCCGATGATCATATCCATTCGAGTTCCATTCACTTGATCGCCGCAAAAGGCATTTAAGAGCCGTTCAGAGGAATGTTACTACTAAAAACTTGGATGTAAAGAAAGGCTTCCAATGTGCAACACTGGCACTCTGAACGTGGATGAACTTGACGTTAAAACTTAAATATTGTAGGCTACTTCACAAGAAAATATTTTTTGTTTGATAAAAAAAAAAGCCCATTGCCTACATCTGAAAAATTGCGAATAAAAATAAAATTAAAACGCGGCAAGCCCGCAACTCTTGAGAACGGTTTAATTACCACTTCGCGGCCAACACAAAAGTATTAAAAGTATTAATAAGAAACCTCAGAATGGTAATAATAAAGAACAGTGCAGTAATGTAAGGAAAAACTGCCAAACGATGCCGTGCTTGAAGTGGAAAAGCAGTCAACTAATATTTCGACAGCAAACAAAAATATTACGAGATGTATTCTGCAATAATTGTACCTCAAATTCTTTGTACCTCAAGCTGATTTAATCTAATTCAAATTTTATCCGCCAAACTATGTCTTTGCTTTTTCTTTTACATTTTGTGTATTTATTGATATATAGCCTATGATTAGGGTCGGGATCTGATAAGGATGGTTGCTTTACTCTGATTTATTTTAACTCTAAAGAATACTTCCCGTTGTATTTTTTTAAATTGTGTCGAAATTTAGTTGAAAGTACTTTTTTAGTGCTAGTGTTGATTTTTGCTTTTATTTTCGCTACTTGTATCGATTTTTTTCCTTCAATATATTATTACATTCGTGTTTAGAGGAACTTTGGTCTTGTGTGCATAAAACATTGTACTCTGATTACATGGAATCACTGCCCAACAGTGGTGTTCACGGGGTGGTGGGGCATTGCCCCTGCCCTTTTTGAAATAAATGCCCTTTTGTTGCCCTCTTTTGAAGAAAAAATATGCCCTATATTGCTTTTCTGTACTGCTGGTCGCAGAGAGGAGAAAGAGCATAGAACCCGAAAAAGGGCAAAAAAATACCAGGGGAAGCCCAAGAAGGATTTTTTTCCTTCTATATATTATTACATTCGTGTTTACAGGAACTTTGGTTTTGTGTGCATAAAACAGTACTCTGTTTACAAGGAATCACTGCCCAACAGTGGTGTTCATGGGGTGGTGGTGGGGGCGGGGGGAGGGGGGGGGCGCATTGCCCTGCCCTTTTTGAAATAAATGCCCTTTTGTTGCCCTTTTTGAAGAAAAAACATGCCCTATATTGCTTTTCTGTACTGCTGGTCGCAGAGAGGAGAAAGGGCCTAGAACCCGAAAAAGGGCAAAAAGAATACCAGGGGAAGCCCAAGAAAGAGGCCAAAAATGGTAAAAAAAAGTGGGAAAAAAAGGGCCCCAAAAAATAAAGCCGCAGCGTGTGCTCTTTAATGAAAGTTGCCCCTGACCTCTCAGATGTCTGTGCCCTCACGCTCTGCTGCCCAAACATTGCAATACTATTTTATACTTGTAATAGATTTCATCATAGGCCCATATTATTTAACTGCATGAAATTAAAACGAGATAAAATATATTTTAGGTAAATATGTATAAAATAACTAAGATTAATGGTATTCGAGATAACCACGATAGACTGGTCAGATTTGAAATAAATAAGATGCATCATAAGAGAGATGAGGTAAAGAGATAAAATATATTTTAAACAATGGGGATAGTATACATAGAGTAAATGAGACATACATGTGACGATATGAGCTACCTGAGATAATCAAGATACATGAGATATGAAATATATACGAGATGCATGAGATTTAGGATAACTGATGTAAGAGATATGATATTAAAGATAAATGAAACACCAGGTATGAGATAAACGAGACACAAAATTTGAGCTAAATGAGATACACTAGATTTGATGTAAATGAGATACACGAGAATTGAAATAAATGAGAAATAAAAGATATGAGAGAAATTATATAGTGATATACACAAGGTAAGAGGTAATGAGATGCAAGACAAATTAGATACACGAGATTTGAGTTAAATGAGATACACAAGATACGAGTTCTATGAACAGTAGAACTAGCTTGCCACTTATCTCTTAAGAACTGTGCTTTTCGGTCAATGCCCATGACGTAAAGAACGTACAAGAGTTGTTTTATGCCAAATTTTTACAGAACCTTACTTCAACATTTAATTTGAAGATTATTCCTAATCAGTTTGTGTTAAACGATTTAGAATTATCAAGGAAAAAAACGTTTTAGACGACATTTTGAGCCGCCATCTTGGATTTCACAAACCTTGGAACTTTTTTGATAAAAAGTTAATTCAGAATATTATCTGTAACCAGTTTGTGTTTTACCTGACGAATGGTTTGGTAGAAAAAAGTCACAAACCTTTTTTCGTTCCGTCATCGCCAAACTGCCATCCGCCATTTTTACAAAACTTGGATGGGTCTTTCTTGAAAAAAAATTATTTAGGATTAATATTCTTAACTGGTATATGTTCAATCTGATGAACAGTTTGGAAAATTTAGCCTATACAAGGCAAAAAATGTTATTTTTTTGACGATATTTTGGGCAGAAATTTTGGAATTCACAAAAAAATTGAATTTTTTCAATTTTAAATTAAACGTTAATTCTAAATGGTGTTCGTTACTGGTGTGTGTTCAACGGTCTGCAACCTACAAGTAAAAATTGTGTTTTAGATAACATTTGGAATTATCACAAAATTGGAATAGGACGTCTTTTTTTTATGAAAAAGTAATTATATAAATTATCTGTAACCAGTTTGTTCGGTATGACAAGCGGTTCGGAAGTTACAAGGCAAAAACAGTTTTTTGGACGCCATTTTTGGCTGCCATTTTGGATTTTCACAAAACCCGAATATGACATTGCTTAAGAAAATGCATTTCGGATTATACTCTTGTGCTCAATCTGATTTTAAAAGTTTAGAATTTACAAGGCAACAATAGTTTCTTGAATGCCATCTGGGGCTGTCAGCTTGGACTTTCAGAAAACACGATTCGGACTTTTTTTGATGAAAAGTTAATTCTGGATATTTTACATAATATTGTCCATAACCAGTTTCCTTTCGAAATTGTTCAATGAACGGTTTAGAATTTATCAGGCAAAAACCAGTTTATGGACTACATTTTGGATTCTTATCAGCTCGTACAAAACCATGTGGATATTGAAAAAAATGACCCTCCCAAATTTCATTCGAATCAGTTCTTGTTTTAACCCTAAACTGGCAATGGAAAACTCGTATAGTTTTTGGTTAGTATGGTAGAAATCGTCTGGGTTTTTCTCAGAATATGTACACTGTACGTACAGTCCCAATTATTTTTTTACATCCTTAAAATACGTATTACAATTTTAAAACTAGGCACACTAGGGACGTGAAGACTATACCTGCAGAAAACAAAAACATGTTTCCTTCATAAAAATTGAGCCAAGTAGATTTGGACTAACAACAACTGCAACAAGAAGTCCAAGACCTTCAATAACAAGCACGGGCCGGAAGTAGGTGTACTGGGTAGGGGTTGTTATAGAATGAATATTTCAACAAATAATTAAAGCAAGTCTAGTGCACGGAGGTGCCAAAATATTGACTGAAATATGATGATATGCAGTCTTTCAAAATATTTAAATTATTTTTAATGGGTGACATGAATCGCTGAATTAGTATTTTTGTCTTGCAACTCCGTCCATATAGTCTTGCAGCAACACAATGATTTTCTTTTAACACTAAGTCATCTGAAGCAAAGTAATGGTCGTATAGATGAACACCCAAGGCTCAATAGCACAATAAATGAAGCGATGAAACATGCTAGACCTTTGCAAGCAGCAAGAAAACCAGTTAGGCAAATACAGACGCAAACCTATTTACGTGCCTTTTTGGGCTTAAAGCCGGTTGTAGCTTTCCGACCTGTTTAAGACTAGTTAGGGGTGGAGGCAAGCCCGGGGAGACCTGCACTCATGGCAAGGGGCCGAGATTTGTGATCAGAACAAGCTAGCACATCGTTTCTCAGTCACGCAGTCCCCTTTCCAATCATCGACCAAATTATCTTCTCCAGGCTCTGCAACTACTCAATCACCATGATGCGGTTGTCTTTTTTGAATAAAAAAAAAACTTCGTCCAACTTTGTTGTTTTTACAGTTTTATTTCTGTAGCACGAATTTGATTTATTTTATTTGTTTACCGAACCTTATCTGGAATTAAATGGATAAGAGTCTAATTTGTAAATATTTATGGTCGGGAATAAATCATATCACACCACATGTCAACAAGACCTATTTTTTTTTTTTTTTTAGATAATTGCTTTAAGTTGCTTGCTTCTATTTTAGCGAACATTTAGTGTTAAACGGTTTTAAGAGGGCTAATCTTCAAAAGTGTGGGATTGGAGAAATTGAAGTAACATCATGTAGTCAAACGGCTTACTATATGGCAGTGCTAAGTGACCAAAATATTTCTTAAATTTATTTAGAGCAGGCCAGGTGAACCTACGGACCCTTTTTTTTCTCCTATAGTTATTGCGGTAGTTCTGTAAAATGTGGGTGTATTCTTTCTCTGTATTTTTTTTTTTTTTTAAATTAATTTCTTTGAGCCATTTAATTTTATTGACTTGATACTTTGATGGTGTATAGGAGAAATTGTTTCGCAACTTCTTTAAAATATCTGTTACGATAAAATATAAATATTGGAATCACTGTTCTCAGTCACGCAGTCCAGGGTAGCATGAGAGGCTACCATCCTCCTTCAGCGACTATGGGAACTATTCTGGCGAATTCTGGACAATCTTTCGGCCCTTACGATGATCGGAGGTTTCCCGGCTCGAATCCCCGGGTTGGCACCCCTCTTTATCATATATTTCTTCTTCTCTAAAAGTCTGATAATGTTCAAAATTGTTCAGCCATACAAGCATTAAGTTGCTTCGGCTGACTTAAGGCTCAAAGAAATTGATTTAAAAAAAAACTATAACGTCCTGTTAAACTGCTAAGGTTATCTCAACACGAATTTTTCAAATCTGTTAGATGCCAAAGTTGAGCATGACGTCGAACAGATTTCCAGAGATCATTTTTAAAGCTGATAGTCAACAACTGGATGTGATAATGTGAAAACGAAGGTTAAATTAATTTAACCATTTTTCATAATTGTCTCGAGTGACTGACACTTTTAATATTAATTTTTCATTTCAATGCTCTCATCCAGCATAATGATTTGATATGTTGGAATGTCAAAAAGGCAAAAAAAATTGCTGACATACGGCATCTCACTTATTTACACTGTAAGCCATCTAATTTCATGGAGAGAATTACAGTGGCACTTTAACGTTCGTCCCGAGCTTCTCCGATGATAAAGAGATGCCTTGTTTAATGCGGCGGTGTAAGGTTTATTGTGATCTAAACGTGTTAATCACACCCCTGATTATTATGGGCTACAAATCCCGTTCTTCAGTATGTGACTTAAAAATTATTAGTCGTAATGCTCCTGGTTAATAGCGTTGTCATTTGCTGAGAGTTAGGCTTACGACTAATAACCATGGCTTACACTAGACATCGTTTTAAGCAGCTAAACTTTCTTTTACAACTTAATAGCTGGTTTTATAGATCTAGTTCATGACTTACAGTTGGGGGCTTCCCTTCTAAAGCTTTCTTTTGACTTATAGGTCAGTGAACGGGAAATACAAGAAAAGTATACAAGTAATAAAACTCGGCAGTAAACGGTGCATGATTTTTCACTGCCTCGCGAAGCGTTGAAGAGGTTATTTACTTTAGGGCCGTTGATAGTACAGGTAATTTGTTTCACATCTGTATCGTCAGTTGATTTAAATGGATGCGTTTTTACTGTCGGCAGCATTTGGTGAAATTGGCCAGCTGCAGCGGCATGACGAATATTACGAAATATTACAAAATACAAGATGGATAGACGAACGGATATTTATGAGCGTATTTCCAACACCGTGCTATTGCAGGCTTGGTTAACGCTGTAAGCGAAAATAAATAATAAAAATCGGAGTTAAATAAATACAAACTTATGTTCGAATGATGTAGCCTCGAACAACTTCTAGAAGGACGGATTATGCCAAACCAAACATAAAAACATTTACCAAAATTTTAAACTTGCCATGTTAACTCATAACGAAATCTTCCAGATAATGGAAATCTGAGATAGGAATGGTCCAAGTAACAAACACTCAAAACTTACAGTAAAACCAGTTAAAGGTTTAGTCCAGAAAAGTGAAGGTAGAAGTAATTTCAATACACCTAAATTCTGTTGCAGATCTATGTGGTGATTGTAAATTCCTAATGATTGAAATAGTAAAATTTCCCATAGACACGGCTTCGGCTTTTGACGCCATCTTGGAGTACGGCTCGCAAGGTAGCGGTTTTTTTTTTCCTTTTGATCTTTACTTGGAGCATCAGATTGAAACTGCATTCGTCACACATTTTTTTACAAGTTATATTATCACTGTCCACCTTTGTTTTAAATAACCGCTGATGTAATTTAGTTTGCCCCACATTCGCGATTTCTGTTTTATTAACTAGGACTTACAATGAATAGGAAGTTTGAAAGTTAAGGTACCCCTGTGACCTCCCTCATTAGCTTAATTGGGTCTAACTATATAGGCTTATCAGAAAAAAAGTAAGACAGATTAACAAAAACTAACAAATTATTTGCATTATCTTCATAACTGAATTTGATTGTTGCAAATTATTGGTTATAGCATGGTTTTAGGCCCTGAAATCTACTTAATCTACCACAATTTTTCAACTTGCATCCTTATTCGTGAAAACAAACATGGTGTTCACTTAAGGTTATAATACCGGCGCGTGTTTAGAAAAAAATTCACAAAAATAAAAGTTCTTCAGTGGGTTTCTTTAGAATCTAGGTTCTGTCAGTTTCAGTACTTAGTGTTTATGGTGTATTGGTGAGGTTATTCGTAAACAGGTAACGATATGTGTAAAACATACGTCCCCCCCCCCCAAAAAAAATGATGGTGGGGTATGAAGGGGGGGTGCGCTGAACTACAAGCGATTAACGTAATGGCCGAAATTTATGTTATTGTAGAACATTTTAAAATCAACTCTCTACGTTGTAACAGTTCCCAGTAGATAATTCTCTGAAATAAAGTTCAAAAGTAACTGATATACGTCGCTGTTAATCTTGTTAAATCCAGTCAAAATAGGGTCGACCGTATTTAAAATAAAATTTTTGTTAATTTTTTTTATATTTAAACAAATGTTATCACGAAGGACTAACATGTCCTTGTATGGAAACAAATAAATATGATTTATATTTACGTGTTATTTAGTAATAAAGTACAAAGAATTTTTGCTGAAGATGCTCAGAAACATGTGTACAAACATACAGAAGGTCAGTGTAGGAGGTTGATGAAAATTCAAGATGTGGCCCTGTTCAAACATGACATACCAAAAAAGCATTTTATTTTGTTTTGCTTTTTATTTCTCAACCGTTGATCGGATTGAAAACAAACCCGTTACAAGCAATAATTATGATTAAATTTACTTAGTCAAATTTTTATGTGTGTTGCTGTGAATTGCCCATTTTCCGCTTAAGATAATATTAAGGTAACCATGCTCCGACTTTTCTAAATTTGGAGACAATGGAGCCAACCAGTTTTACCAATATGAAGATGAACATCATCCATCAAATATTTTGGGAGAAATTCGGTATTTCGTGACAATGTAGAAACCCGATCTGGTTCGTTCTGCCCATGTTACGCGTTATCCGTGCCACACTAACACATAGTCTTAATGAAAGAAACTTGAATAAAAGTGACCGACTGAAAGAAATTTTTATGAAACACTTTAATTTCCCTTATTTCACATTCCTCGTTTCAATCATTAATAAAGATTTGATTTAGTCCACCCCCCCCCCCCCCCCCCCCCAACCTCTTATTTAGTTGATGCACTTTCAAGCATATATTCGTTTTACACAAGGCTCCTACATAACGAACTAAGGCTCACTACTCGAATCTTCCCTTATTTTGCTGTTGTATCGTGTAGTTCGTTGGACACGCTCGTTGTGTTTTATTTCTTTTTAGGAAATACATCTTAACAGTTTAAGGAAGCTTTCAGGGAACATTTTTTTTTGTGTGTATCTCTAATGACAACCAATGAGTTTGCTTTTGAACAAATCTGGCTTTGTTTGATGCAACAAATTTGGATGGTTTTTAAGGTACGAGTAAGAATACCTGCGACTTTCTGAAGCTATTTCTTGCAAGACTTTTTTAGCAGGACTCAAAATGTGAGGGTTGCCCACTGAAAAGTAGGTTTATTCAAGTTGAATGTACAAAATATTTGTGAATCACCTATGATCGTTTAGTTTCCGTTTAAAATCAAAGCTAAGAACTAAATTCGAAATTTATCAATAACGAATACTGTAGTAAAAATTGTCTAATGAGTATAAAAAAAATCGTGCAGAATAGAACATAAGGATGGATATTATGTGAACACTTCCAGTTAGGTCTATTCCAGATATATATATATATTTTTTTCATTTCATGAGATTTATTGCAGACGGAGAACTAATTTTAATTGCAAAATTGGGTCCGGGAGCCACTAACCTATAGCTACAAAAATGAACGATTTCCACGGTAGTTATGCAAGACAGCACTGTGCCACATTGTAAAGCATGTTTTTGGTGTCCTCTCGTCTCGTTTGTCTTACACAGTAAGAAACACTGAAGCTATATTAAAAAGCGCTGCTTATGTCAGGGTTGGAATAAATTTTTCGTATTAAAGACAGCAATGATAAATCTTGTTGTTCGTGTTCTTGAGACATTTTTCTGTCAGGACTAGCGTTTATCCCACTGTGCATTCCAAGTTATAGGCAAAAACAGGAAAACGTTATGGCCAGGAACCGGCGTCGGTTTGCCTTGCTCCTATCAGCATGCAAGACACGATGGAAAGGTTTATTTGTTGACCCTCGTGGTCCTTATTGTTGAGCCCTGCTCAGCTATGTCACACTTCTGTTCCGTTCGTTGATCGTTCATCATTATTGCTGCAGTTAATGCTTACAGCATTGTTGTAAAGCAACAGGTTCACTTGATAAAAATTGGCATTTACCAATTTGCATCTGTATTTATTCAATAAAACGTAGTAATTTTAATGCAAACAAAAAATGATAAAGCGTAAAGAGCAGGATGCAGGGCTAGTTAAAAAAACATCCGTGAATCAAGAAAAGCCAGTGTAAGGTGTGATAAAAGCTGGAGCCAAACAGCTGGAACTTCGCATTGCTTATAATTTTTGTTAGTACCAGGGCGGTAGCCAGCACCCCCGCGAGTGAGGGGGTTTTCTTCAGGCCGAGGAGCATGAAGCACCAGGATG
This sequence comes from Lithobius niger, assembly GCA_023313725.1. NCBI lineage: Eukaryota > Metazoa > Arthropoda > Chilopoda > Lithobiomorpha > Lithobiidae > Lithobius > Lithobius niger. The sequence continues at coordinate 79,550 of JAHWFP010003301.1, forward strand.
CCTTTATAGTAGACTACGATATTGAGTTGTGTTTACAAACTGGTGATTACTTCCAGAGTACAGAAGGTAGTAAAGGTTTCAAATGAACCGTCATGCTTTCCGAATCTTGTGAAAAAAAATTTAAAATTCCAAACAAAGAAAAATCTAAAGTTCATAAGTTGATGAAAAACATGGTTAAAATTTGAAAGCTGCCATGAAAGCAAGGGCATGGTTACCATACCCTGCCTGCGAAGACAGTTATTTTGTTAGTAAGCGAAATAAAAATAGCCTGTTTCTGAATAAAGCTTACAGTTTGGAATGAGTTAATCATCTATGTTTATAATATCAACAAAATTGTACGCCAGACATGAAATTGGCTAATTTATCTTTTAAAAAGTCTGCTTCGGGAGCTCTTTTTGAAATGCGGAAATGGTAAAAAAAAAAACAAAAAAAAACTACTGATTGTTAATAAAAAAAAATGTTGATTACTGCGTTAAAACGACTTGTTTGCCAATTTGTAAGTCCAGGTATGGTAACATTATGCACGACGAAAAAATTCATTGGGAATGGGACTTTTTGTTTGTGGGGAGGGGGGCCTTCATTTTAATTCTAGTGGGGGGGGGGGGGGGGTAAAAAAAAAATTCCTGGCACGGCCCTGGTTAGTACTACACTTTATAAATGGGTTTTTCGTGATGTATACTGATTTTAAGGATTTTCTTTTTTTTTAATGCAGCCTTTCTTTACTGCTGTCTATGCTTCTTGTACCCCACTTTGGAATAGACACTGTCTACGATACACACTAGTGTGTCGGCTGCTAACGGTAAATAAGTGCCTCCACCGGCCATAAGCTGGTTCCAAACAAGCCTAGAAAACATGTGCCACTTGGGAATATTAGAGAAAATAAAAATTGGAGAAAATTTCGAAAATTTTAGGGATTTTTCAAAAATATTTCTGAAAATGAGGGGGAAAAACTAGGAAATCATAAAATTCCAGCAACAATTTTATATCCGAATTTGCATAAACACATTAAACTACAGCAGTAGTTAATCGGTGACTGATTACACATCACTTTCGACTAAATTTATCATTTTTTTTTCTTCTTGAGATTGACGTTCGTGCAGCAATCCTTGATAACACCATCAGGGACTAAATTACTTGTAAAATGTTTTGAAATTAAAGTGAGACGCGCCTGATAACCTGGTAATATCCCAATTCCCAAGAATAAAGGAAAATTTCCGAATGCTGTAAAGGTAATATTCATGCACTGTACATTTCAGGATCGGATAGATGGCGATACTATTGTTTACTCTAAGTGAGCCGTAAGCCTAATTCCGGTTTGCAACGCCATCTGTTGACAAGAATTAGCACCCTAGTTATGCGACAATGAAAATTGTGTACTACTTTGTTAAATTTCGTAAAATGCTCTAAGCAACCGCTGCTCTGAGGAGTGCCACCGTACAGTGAGGTATGCGCCGTAAAAAGAGGTGTATACGGTCAACAGAGTTGGGCGCCGCATAATTTCACCAAGATAAACGAGTCAATTGTGTTTTCGCGCCGATGTAAATAGATGCGCTGAAATTTCCCAAGCGGTGGCGACTTTCCATTTTAAGCTTTCTTAACCCACAATCAATAATTCTCACACAAAACTTGTCGACAGGCAAACCTGTTAATTTCCGTTAGACCGCTATAAATTAATTAAGTGGTACTCGGGAGCGCACGCATAGGTGTTTTTTTAACGCATGAAACGTTTTTTATGACATTGTCAAAAAAAATCCGATCACGCATCAGCACTTTCACCAAACATTTCCTGGAGCCGATGATCGCATCAGCTCTCTGCTCCATTCACATGATCACCTCGAAACGAATCTAAGGGTCATTCAGATCGCATGTCACAACTAAAAACTTATGTCTAAAGAATAACTTTTATCAAATATGCAACTGTTGCACGCTGATCCTGGCGTTAAAACGTAGATATTGTACTGCACAACAAAATATAAGCTACTGATTTCGTTTTGTTTGGTAAAAAAAAAAAAAAAAGGCATCGCCCGCATCTGAAAAATCACGAATAAAACGCAAAATAAAAACACCGCCCGCTCGCGTCAATTTCTTTCAGCACCACTCCCGAGAACCACTTAATTAATTTTTAGCGGCCTTATTTTTAACGTGTAAACAGCCAGTGAGTTTATAACATTTAAGAAGTAATCAGAGACGATCAAGACTTGTACTTGTAACGAACCGAACCTTAGCTTCGAAATGCGTAATTTAATAACCGTTGTAAATGGCTACAAATCCTAGAGATACACGCCTCTGTTTTTACGATATTAATCCCTCTTACCGCTCTCAGACGTCATTACCACGACGGGTATCTTCCCCCCTCTCTCCTTCCCGACCTTTTGCAATCCCCCGCCCCCTCTTTCTCCGCACAATTTCCGAGCTCGTAATGTGGAAAGGTGCCTACGTCGAGGTTTGTGTGGGGGAGGACAAAGTGAGGGGGGGGGGAGGGGATTGTACGTATATATCGTCAGAGATGCTCGCTTGCTCGCGCGCCAGAATAACCCAGCACGTGCTGTTGCCGATTCTGCGCCATCTGTCGTCCAGATGCTCATCAGCTGCTGACGTAACGGTCGCTCGTAGAGACAAAACCCCAGTCGGCTGCTAAAGCCCCCATCCACCCCATACCTATTTATTCTATTTA
>JAHWFP010003302.1:36346-86028 GCA_023313725.1 Lithobius niger
GGTGTTGATGCTGTCGCACTTAAGGTTTGGTTGGGAAATCGTTGGATCTCGGTTGTAATACTGCATGCGTTGGGTAGTCAGACCGCTCTGGAATGGGTCACGTGGCTGTAGCAGTTCCCGGCCCCGGTCATTATTGGTGGAGACTTTAACAGTCACCATTATGACTGGGGCTCACTACATGTTGACACCAGAGGGCGTAGACTCGCTGAGGCGATACAGATTGTTGGTTTGCAAGTTCTCCACGATGGTTCGCCTACTTTTGTGCGCTGGCAGCGTGGCAGAGTGCAAGAATCTGTTCTGGATTTTTTCATTTGCTCTCCGTGTCTTGCGGAGCAGTTTGTTTGCCAAGTTTCGGACGATTTACGCGGCAGCGATCACCTTCCTGTGATGTTGTAGTCGCGTGAGGGTCCCATTGTTGTGAAAGTGAAGGCAGGAGTGCGCAAACGGCCAGTTCTGTGCAATGGAATTTTTTCACACTGAGTAAAACAGTTCGTCCATGGGCGTAATAGAGCGCATGTGCGGGAGCGAGAAAGTGCGCATCCAATGTGGTGGACGCATGTTTGTACGGTCGCTGTCAGAGATCGCTGGCGGGCTTACAGGAAGTGGAAACGATCTCCGTGTGATGCGCATTGGTGGGCATACCGAGGTGTTGTTGAAGAGAGCCGCTACATTATAAGGCAAGAGAAAAAAGGATTTGGAGACAGACTCTGCGCTCGCGTGGCCGGGGCTCGCTCGCTTTCACTCGCCTGGCGTCTGTTGAGTCCAGCGTCTGTGAAGGCGACGGTTTCCTGGGTTTACGGTCAGCAGTCCGTAGAGAGGAAAGTTCTTCGTGGTGAAGAGATGACGGAGGCATTCAATCAGCGTTTTGCGAGTGTCTACGCCCTTTCCGGTGGCACTTCACCACCTGTTGCGTTCCCCGCAGTAACGTCGCAAGTAGGGGACCTACCGTGGATTAAGGCAGAATTTCAAACAGCGTTACGGAAATGTAGAAACTCTAGTGCGGTGGGCGTTGATGGAGTCAGCTATGCAGACATGAAGAATGATTTGGAGGTTGTGGGTGCAAGAGTACTGCCCCTGTTCTGCGATCTTCTAAACGGCGCGAGCATTCCTCCATCGTGGATGTTTACTGTGCTGGTCCCCGTGCATAAGCAGGGTAGTGCTCGGACGGATCTTGTGAACTACAGGCCTACTGCCTTATTGTCCTGTGTCCGAATAGTCCTGGAGCGGATGATTGTACGGCGCCTGGAATGGCATGTAGAGTATTATGGCTGTTTGTCGGGGGTTCAGTTCGGTTATAGGCCGAATCGGAGTGCCCAAGATGCGGTCCTATTTTTGCTATCTAGTATAAGGGAGGCATGGATGCGTGGTGATGTTGTGTTGGCTGTCTTTTTAGACATAAAAGCAGCCTATGATACGGTTTCTATTCACTGGGTTGAGTTCTCGCTGAGGAAGATGGGTGTTACCGATTGTCTAGTGCGACTCATTGTGGCACTCCTGGGCAGGCGTGAGTTTGCCACACGGGTAGGGAGTAACTGGTCTGCTACAGACTCAACCACCAGGGGCCTCCCGCAAAGGAGCTGCCTTAGCCCAATGTTGTTCGCGGTGGCTATTAACGAGGTCCTGTTGGAGATTGGTGTCCACTCCAACATTGTCTGCTATGCGGATGATGTTGCGGTGTGGTTTGTTGGCCATGATGTTGCGGTGCTTGCTCAGGAAGCGCAGGCGGTTTTGAATAGAGTTGCATGTCTTTTGCGTGAGCGTTGGCTCTTGTTGGCCCCTGCGAAGACTGAGTTAGTTATCTTCTCCCGCTCCACAAATATTTGTCAGCCGTCGGTCAGTCTTACAGTTGGTGGACAAGTAGTCAGGCCGTCTGGAAGTGTTAAGTATCTGGGTGTAATCCTGGACTCTAGACTCAACTGGGACCAGCATGTCAGCAGGATCCGAGGCAAAGTCCTTGCAAGGACTGCGATTTTACGCCAGTTGGCGTGTAGAGGTGTTGTGAGAGGGGCGCTTCTTGCGGCGTATAGAACGTTCGTTCGGTCGGTACTGGACTATTCTCTGCCATTTTTGAGCAGAGTATGGCGCCATGAGAAATCGCTACAGGTTGCTGTAAACGTCTGCCTGCGTGTTGTTTCTGGGTGTATAGCATCTACACCGGTTAGCGCCTTGTGCGTTGAGAGCAATGAGCCTCCTTTGGAGGTGCGTGCAGGAGAATTATTGGTTGCACTCTGTGTACGAAATCAGAGTAGAGGCCAGCATGATCCAGTTGGTAGAATTCTGTTGGATTATGCGAGATTGAGTGATCGTGCAAGAGGTGTGTTAGGTGAGGCAGGTCGTGGGGTCACTATGCTACAGCGCATGTCGAATGCAACTACTGTTGCCTGTGCTATGCCACTGAGTCCCTGGACTTGGTGTCATGAGTTGCAGAAGATCTTTCAGCCACGGATTGTTGAGTGCGACGTGTTCTGTGACGCTTCGTTCCTCCTTGAGACGGGCGTCGGAGGAATTGGAGTAGTTATTCCCTCCTTGAAGGTTGAGCGGCGGCGAGTTGTGCATGGTGCGACGTCCAGCACGATGTGTGAATTGTTGGCGATTTCTGTAGCACTTGATATTGTGCTGGATATTCACCTGCCATCTTTTGCGATCATAACAGACTCGCAGGCGGCATACCGGCTTCTGCGGAGGTCATGGGAGTGCTTAGATGTTGGAGATCCTGTAGTGTACACCATTGGATGGAAGTTTTGGATTGCGATGGGGGTTGCCTCCTTCCAGTGGGTCCGTGGCCACAGTGGCAATCCGGGCAATGTTGCAGCGGACGGAGTGGCACGTGAGGCTGCTCATGGTGCCAGTACGCGACTATATCCAGTAGTCTCGGCACGGACGTTTCGCGTGGCGGTGCGGCAGTGGTTTCTGGCACAGTGGCAAAAGATCTGGGAAGCAGCTAGGGACGGGAGGGCCCTGTTCACAGTTCACCCATAGTGTGCAAATTCGTCAAATCTGGACAAACTGCTCTATCGAGACGCGAGAATTCTATCCCGGATCAGAGTTGGTTTCACTATGCTGCAGGCCCATAAATACAGGTAGGGTGGGTCAATTCTCCATTGTGTAGCGTGTGCCAGGTAGCAGAAACACCAGAGCATGTTCTTGTAGATTGTCAGAAATTTGCCGTGGATCGACAGCGTCTTGCACCCTGGTTGAATGCTCTCTCAGTTTATGGATATCTGTTGTCACATGACCAGGGTCCGCGCCCAGTAGCGAAGCTGAGAGCTATAGCATTGTTCATTGTGAAAACGGGGATAGTTGTGTAATTGTGTAATGCGCCCCCACTCCCGCGCCCCCACTCCCACACCTCCCTTTTCATCGTAGCATCATTGGTAAGTAGTGTGGTGCAGTGCCCTCTAGAACTTTCCCTAGATGGGGAAGAGAGGAGGGCTGGTTGTGGCTATCGCCCATCGCTAGATGAGACCCACTGGAACTTTTTCTAAATGAGAGAGAGAAGGTGGGCCCGTCGGTCTGTCAGTGCGACGGTGTGTCAGTGTGGCGGAGTAACAGAGTGTGCAGTGCTTTGTAGATTGTGTACGCGGTACATTGTGAATTGAGTGTGTGGTGCAGAGCAGATTGTGTATGCGGTGCATTATAGATTGTGCGGTTAGTATGGTCCTACGGCAGTTGAGAGAGGACAAGGGTGGTTGCTATAGCAGTGTTGTGGTGGTTGGTGTACTTGTGAATAGCGTAAGTTTACCTTTTAAGTTTTGGGGTGCATAGCGACAGGCTAGGGCCTCAATAAAATCAAATTATGGATCATTATTTGGCTCATTATAGTCATTGTTTGTAGTTTCAGTGTGGCGCATGAGGCTTCGGGCCAGGGCTCCATAATCTATATCCACCCAAAACCAAATCTGGTATAAGAGCAGCCGCCAAGGTTCCAAAAAGGGTCGGCCTTTCAAAGTAGTGATATCATTCAACCAGGGAAAGGCCGCCAAGGTTAATCCTATTGGCCAATGGGGAAGTGCGGGGGTGGGGAGTGAGGGGGGGGGGGGAGCAGGGGGTCCGGGTGTACAGGGGGTTCGGGGTAACAGGGGGAGAGGCGGTCGGAGTCCTTTCATGTCATGCTGCCCAGTATAGTATTTCTCTGGCGAATGCGCAAATGATCTGCGTGGGAATCGAGACGGTGGTACAGGCAACCAGTCACAAAATACCGCCAGTGCCGGGGAGGGGGGGGAATCCACACAAAGGGGGAGTGCGGGGAGGGGATTGCAGGTGGTTTGGGGGAACAGGAGGGCGTTTTAAGTCATGCTGCCCACCATAGTATTTCGCTCGCGCATGCGCAGATGATCTGCGCGGATGCAGCTAGTAAATATTAATCCGGCTCATAAAAACAACAGATCCCACTAAAAGATTGAGAGTTTTTTATTGCAAAAAGAGTTGAAAACAAAATGCAGATAGTGAGCATAGGGTCCAATCAAGAAGAAAAAAAGTAATTTTTTAAAGAAGCGTGATTTAGTAATGTGCCAAGTTTGCTTATTTATCTTCACGCACGCTAGTGTGGCGCCGCCAAGTAGATGATCGGCCTAGATGAGACTAATTGTGCTTAAGTGAGCAATTCCAGCTTCATTGTGCAATTCACATTAAGCTTGGGAGGAGTAACTGAGGGGGACGAAGCGGTGATTGAGTGAGCCAAACGAACGAAAATCAGCGTTTGTTAGCCAGTGTGCTCAAAAATGGGATTGAACAAACTTAAGCATGTGAAGCACGGATGTACAATAAACCAAACTATGTCAACATGGCTGATGTAACGGCTAATTCGGGAATAGCAAATGTTAAAATTATTAATCAGAAAATTTATAGACATAAAATTCTTCCAGAAAAAAGAGGTGATGATAAGACCGTGGTACCTTTTGCAAATTCACAGTCCTATGAAAGTTGATATCCACCCAAAACCAAAACTGGTATAAGAGAAGCCGCCAAGTTTCCAAAAAGGGTCGGCGTTTGAAAGTAGTGATATCATTCAACGAGGGAAGGGCCGCCAAGGTTAATCCTATTAGCCAAGTTAATCGCACCGAATAATACTTTAGGCGTTAAATGAAACCTTGAAGATTGCTACCGCAAGTAGCAATCTTCTAGTTTTCATTTAATTTTCGAACTATTAGTCGGTGCGATTAACTTGGCTAATAGGATTAACCTTGGCGGCCTTTCCGTCGTTGAGTGATATCACTACTTTCACTACTTTCCGCCGTTGAGTGATATCACTACTTTTTTGGAAACTTGGTGGCTTCTCTTATACCAGTTTTGGTTTTGGGTGGATAACACTTAATCATGTTATGACAGACTGTTGGATGACAATACAAACAATGGTTACCACAAAATTTTTGAATTTACGTGCCATTTAACAGCCACGTGCTTCTAGCTGCAACCCTATTTTAGAAAAAGGCACTTCCCCATACTACACTTTAAATGTGTGTCAAATTGAGATATGTGAACTTTCCTTAACGAGCTGTAAACGTGTCTTTATACCCTATGAGAATTAACATGGGAGTCTTGTCCTTAGCTAGCCAGTAACACAAATCAACGTAATTGAGGGTACTTTTTCTCCATAAAAGAGACGTTCCCACACTTTAATGTTGAAGTTTTCTTCGTTACTGAACCCAAGACACCTGATTCCAACGAATTTCAAAGATTTCTACCGCATGGGGAATTTACCAATAGGCTGAAATCGGTACAAGGTCGTTACAGTTAACGACACAGTCTGCTAGTGGCCGCCTTTCCACTTGGCGGCGACAGGCTAGCGTGTGCCTAGATCAGGCAAATATCAACGTTATTCACGTCATTTTTTTAACAAAACTTTAAGCTGTGTCACTAACAGTGATTTTTATGTTGTCAGGCGACCAAAGTCTCCCGATCAAACAAGTTTCAGCCTTTTTTGTCGCATTGGTATTTATCCTCAGATGACTGTAAACAGCCAAACTACCTTTGCTGTAAAGACACACTCAGTACCTTCATAAACGACCAAACAGAGCGTACCAAATGCACCACTGTTGGTGACAGTTTGGCTCATTCCCTGCTAATATCCGTGTTGATGCGGCTTGATTGACATCATCATCGTCAGCGATGAATCTGTTTCGTCAAAACTGTTACGCCGCGCATGCTCAAACCTCCACACCAGCAAACCCATCTCCCTGAGATGGTTCGCAATTTAGCATTGCTCTAGCCTGGTCACGTCTATTAGCCAATCCTGCTCAAATCCATTAGCCAGGTCAGGTCGCGGTGAAAGCATGACGGATCGAATACTCTGCTGAGCTTGTTGAGCTGTATTGTAGTTTAGGAAGGCACTGAACGGCTGACGCAACATCACTGCGCATGCGCGACGTCAAATTTGAAGCCAAACTGTCTGTAACAGTGGTGCGTTCTGTTCGCTGCTTTAGGAAGGTCTAGTGGATCTAGGTTTAGTGGTCTAGTGGAATGTGTCTAGTGGTCGCCATGCTCATATATATATATATTTTATCTGGATGTTATCGTTTTATTTTGGCGGACAACACACTAGCGTGTGTCTTGAAAACACTGTACTGCTCTTGGTTCTCGTGAATGGACATGTCTTATTGTGCCCTGACATCGCGTATTGCCGTAATGGCGTCAGACATGTTGTTTTGCGTTTAAAAATCTCAGTTATAGTAGACTCCGTACCAGATACCATTGGGGTCAAAAGGGTGGCTGCGCTGCTGAGAGTGGGGTGGGCAACAGGCGTCCGAATTGACTTAAAATGTTTCCGAAAAGGTCACATTCGGAAATTTTGCCCGAATGTGTACTGTCGTAGCTGTCAATCCCTAGTGCCCAAGCGTGCCCTCTGTTGCCATCTCACGCCGCCCCCAGAAACTCGTGTTGTCGGAGACCCACCCCTAACTGGGACAGACGAAGTCAGGCCCTCAGTCTACAATTCTTAATGATACCGAGTCTAGTACCGTAGTAAACCAACCTGACCTGCAATGGAAGCGTGTGCAAGCTCCAAAGCGGAAGAAAGCCTCTGGACCCTCATTCTCTGTGGCTAGTTCGCCGCCGCTTGTAAAGGTGGGAGCCTTCAGTAGTAGCAAATGATATTCTGTTTTGGACTCCACTGGCAATGCTTCCAACGAGAAAATCTGTGGGGTTGCCAAGGAGACTCTTTAAGAAGCAGCAGTGTGTACTGCAGTTTGTGAGGATGTTTGTGACAGCATGAGCTGTAAAGATCCGAATGTCTTGAAGCCGACAGCAGAATCTGGCATCGTTGCTCCCTCAAGATTTATGGAGCCCAGTTTAATTTCCGTAAGCACAGAGGGGCTCAAGATGCCATGCTTTACCTTGAATCTGGCATTAGTGAAGCCTGGGTTAATGACTGCTACGCGGTTGCTGATTTTCTTGATATCAAGGCAGCGTATGATATGGTGGATATCGCTTGGCTGGACCACCTTATGGCCGGGCTTGGTGTCTCAGGAAAGCTTAGAGCAGCAGTGATGGCTCTCCTTGGTGTTCGGCAGTTTATGACTAGGGTAGACGGCTCCTGGTCCTGGCTGAAAACTGATAGAGGGCTTCCTCAGGGAAGCTGTCTTAGGCCAGTGCTGTTTGCAGTAGCTATCAATGCTGTGCTTGTTGTGCTGAGCACTACCGTCAACGTTGTCGCCTATGCAGATGATGTTGCGGTGTGGTTGACAGGAAGTGACTTGCCTGCACTCCTCTCCGTTATTGAAACGGCTGTTGCTGCCGGTTCCCAACTGTTAGCTGCTCGCGGGTTGGCACTTTCTAGTAGTAAGACAGAACTTATGATCTTTCATCGTGGCATCAACGCTACTGGGTCCATTACGGTTGATGGTACAGTTGTCGTCGCTAAAGATAAAGTTAGATATATCGGTTTTTGGCTGGATCCACATCTTGACTGGATCCATGACGTGGAAGCTGTCAGGAACTCAATTTCCTCTCGGCTTAATATCTAGAAGTCAGTCGCTGGCAATAAGTCTGTTGCGAAGAGGGCCACCATGAACATGCTCTATAAATCGTACATTAGAGCATGTACTGATTTTCACACTCCACTCCTTCTCACTTCCAAAAGAGCTATGTAGAGTATCCAAGTGTCGTTGAACAGTTGCCTGCGGGTGGAAACTGGCTGTCTGCCGTCTACCCCAGTGCTTGCATTGCTGGTGGAATCGGGTGACGTTCCGGTTGATGTCAGGGCCAAGATACTGCTAGCTCGGATTTATCTTCGAGATCTAGCAAGAGACAATACTGATCCGTTGGCAGTGATTATCCGAGACTACATGTCACTCTCGCAGCGGGGTCGGAGCTTACTTGGATCCCCTGGAATGGAAGCTTCCCTTCTCATCGAGCCATATTTGTAGTGCCTCCCATGCCCCTCTTACATCAACACCTCCCCCCCCCCCCCCCGGGGGGGGGGGGGGGGGGGGGGGCGTGAAGCACCAAGGGATGACCCCAGGCCCAACCGGGACCCTGTGGTTGTCCTTGTGTTTAGTGACGCCTTTTTTCTTGTAGAAGAGGGATCAGGGGGTATCAGCGTCTGTGTCCCTCGTCTTCGGATTGAACGCAGCTACCGGTTGCCAGCGGTTCCTTCGACCTTTGTGAGTGAACTAGCAGCAGTTTCCGTGGCTTTGGACATCGGACTCCCTCGCTGGTGTGGGGTTCCTCCGGAGGTGTTTTGCATCCATGGAGGTCTCCCACCCAATTGCAGCAGAGATCGGCTGGAAATTGTATGGGGCTCACCAAGCTGGTTGTCTTGTTGAGGTTGAGTGGGTTAAGGCACACTGCATTATTTTCGGTAATGAATTAGCAAACGACCTTGCCAAAAAAAGGTGCCTCTCAAGCAGATCCCGCAGTGAACTTTAGGACTGGCTCCGTAGATCTGCGTCCTGTGGTTGTGCGACACTGCACTCGAAAGTGGACCAAGATGTGGGCCAGTGGTCCTTCTGGTCGCTTGCTCCATAGTAGTCACCCGACTGTTTCTGTATCTAAATGTTTGGACGCCATATCGAGGAGGGAGGCTGGTGTCATGCCTAAACTGCACACTGGCCACGCCCACTTGCATGCCCATCTTTTTCGACTAGGGTGGGCCAGGACCCCTCGCTGTAAGTGTGGCGGGTCTGACGAAACGGTTTTTCACTTTCTGAATTGAGTGTCCTATATGGACTGCGCAGCGTCGCTTCGTGTTTGATGGAGGAGGGGATCCTCTAGCCGCAATTTTGGGATTCCCCCCCCCCATGTTCCTCATGATAAGCAGAATCTTCGTAAAACCCTTGGCTTCTGTAAAGCAACTGGACGTTTTGAGTCTCTTGTTTATTAATTCGTGACAGCCCCAGCGTTGGCTTGCTTGCTCCCCTCTGGTTCCTGTGTTCCCTCATCAGCCATGCAAGTACAAGGAGATAAGAATTGTTGGACTGAGCCTTCATCGTATTGACGGTGTGTAGTGTGTTTCCTTGTTTAGCCGTAAGTTAGCATGTAAGTATAGGGCAGAGTGTATGGCGTTAGGGCCGAGGGAAACTCTCATAATAAAACTAACTTACTAACTGATTTAAAAATAACTGTTGTGCATACAGGTCAGAGGTAAGAAGGGTTTCCTTATAACCCCCACTCCTCCACCCAACTGAAGCATGCTTGGATGACTAGTGCATGTTCCATTCCTGGTACAAGGAAGTAAATGGGTAAAAAGCCATCTGTTCCTGATGGTTTCATTGTTTTATTTATGAGTTTATTAAATTTGTTACGTAACAAACATTTTACCCCCCCCCGAAACACTTCGAACCGCTGAAGACACGACCCCACACATCCCCCCCCCCGCAAGTGTCAGGTAATTTATGGTGGACGCTCCCCAGAGCATCGTGTTCCGTTCTTTTTACCGTAGTCGACGTCTATTGCTTTAAGCAGTTTAAGGGCAACTTCCAAAATGTATTTCTGCATTGCTGTAATTTTTAAAAGTGTGATTTGGCAAAATCCTGAGTTGGCAAAAATAGGGTCCTCATTCTTCCAACCAAATGCCCCTCGTTATGGCCCTGCAGTGGTCTTCCCTGCAGTCCCCGGACACTGCGAGGGGGTGTTTGTGTGTTTATTTCAACTAGCGAAAGGAGAAATGTGGAGAAAAAATGTACCGGTGCATGCCACTTTTAGCACTGAATCCTTTTCTAAGATCAAAGCATGACGTTCCTTTAGCTGACAGCGTGGTAATCTGCGCGCTGAGCTGTTTAGTTAGTTAAGGACGGTTTAGGAAACGCGCCATAGTATTATGATGGGTTCCTGGTGTCAAGGTAGTACGATGCAGCAACATGTTTCTTCAGGTTTTATTAACTGAACAAGTCCTACGGTCGCGTGAACTTGCGTGTGCTTTTCCAATGCGGGATGCCGCCTTCAACTGATTGTTTCGATTTTGGAAATGGTTTGCGATATTTCGTTGTTCGTACTAGGCCTACGAATGTCTAAAATTTTGAAACGTGTCTAAAAATTGACTCAATTGTCCTCAAATCGGAAATTCTCCAACAATTTAACGAATTACATGTTGCCATTAGAAAACTTTTCCAATCTCATAATGTTGAAACTGAAAAATACAGCTGGAATAATTAAACAGCAGGAGAGTTTTGATTCGACTATTACTGCTGCGTGTTGTCTACATGTTGTCAACGCTTGAAATCCAATTACTGGTTTTGGTAATATTCGGTTAAAAAGTAGATTTAAATTTTTTATGTAAACGCCTCCACATTTGAAGAAAGGAACAAAATTATTTCCAAAAATTGATGAACGAGTTAAAATGTTAATTTAGAAGCAAAGGATAGATTCGGTAAGGAAGTATTTGCTCAGCTACGTGGGATTGCTTGCCAGTCATGTTAAGGTGAGTGATCTAGACTGATACACAAAGGAGATAGAAATATTTACAACTGGTGGCCACTACTCGGGCCAACGAAACAATTTTTGGGTCCCTGAAAAGCCGCACTGCCCTGTCGAATTTTTGTCTGGGATGTTGTACAAGTTTTTAATTTTATTTATAACCCGAAGGAGCAAAGGTGGAGGGGTTCATTGTGCTACACCTATCCTTTTTTTTTGTTGTTGTTGCAGGCGTTGATTTGGGAGGGAGGAGGGGTATCCTACGTATCTTGACAAATCTGACGTGCCTGGTCATTCTAATGACCAGGAGCCGAATGGTCATACTTCAGACCTAACACTTGTCCTACTTTCCTTACTTTTTTGGTAAATGTCCTACTTTTGTCCTATTTTTAAGAAGTGTCCTACTTTTCCTACTTTTAAAAAGTTTAAAATGCATCACACGCTAATTTTTGTAAAGTTCAGTACAGATGCAGGCCAGAATACATCTGAACTAACAAATCTAACCCAATCAGATTGTTACAAGAGAATTATTACAGTGTTCAAGGTTCTTCTTCCTTTCTGATAATTCAGTTTCTGATATTTGCTGTGAATTCTTCAGTAATTTTCTGACGACGCTCTTACGAAAAGAATTAAGTTACTTTGGTGCACATAACTTTTTATACAAAGTAAATGATCTTGTATTACAATGTCACGGCAGTTCTCTCTTGGCAATAAATGTAAGCGAAGAAAAGAATCTCTTGCTAAACGAAAAATGGAAATTGGTTCCGAAACAGAAAAGACACCACTTTCAAAAAATGGTGCGTCTTGGACCATTTGACTGCATATAACGTATGAATACTGTACATGCAACTTCTTCACGGTAGCGTACAAGAAACTGGCAAAAATATTGCTTTTAAAAAATTAAGAACCCTCAGTGCATTCATGGGTTAAAGAGAAGGCAAAATCTTTGCAATGAGGACCTCAGCGGATACTTACAATGATGGGGCATCCCTTGCGGCCACTTGACACAAACAGGGTAATAGATGAATAAAAATGTTACCTAGTTGATTCTGATGACTTATGAAACATAGCAAAATTGAACTCTTAAGAATTGACTCTTACTGGGAAAAAATATTTCAACTGAAGGAGCCGAATGAAGAAGTAACCCCACTTAGCAAAAGTTGTAAAATGCGGCCGCACAGCTCATGTTGAACGAGGAATCTCGCTCAAAAATGTGCTGATGACACTAGGATGCATATCATTACACAAAAGCTCCATCGGACCGAGAACTGTAAAAAACTATGTATTAAAGAAAGATGGGGCTGAAAAATTCGTTGCACCTAAGCAATTATAAGCAAGACGTGCGTAAGACTTATCATACACGGCGATAGCCTATATATGATTGAAGTCCACTCTCCAGCACAACTAAAACTATTAATTTCTCCGTTTCTATTCAATATATTGCGACCAAACTTTTCCTAGGTTACACCAACTTTTATGCAATTCCGTGCAAGAGTAAACGTACGGAGCCACACGAAAATTTGAAAACTGTTCACTTGTTGTTCTTGTTCTTGTGTGACAGTTTCAGAAAAAAATACTGCATCTACCTAAAATCTGAAACATGATCTAAGCCAGAAATTTCCCTGGGCTTCATCCTCACAGAGACAACTTTTTCGATTGGTCCAGCCATTCCGGAGTTACAGGTCCCTGAATGATCATTTTGATTGTCATACATTGTTTTAGCCATTGTGATTAGGAAACAATGCCACTCTGCAAACTCCATATCCATTCTTCGTGCACGTGGTATGTCTTTGCTGAAAAGTCGATTGTTGAAGGGCGAAATGAAAGAATCCGTCGGGCCTTAGGGCTTCGTCGGGCAGATGACCGGGTGCGGTTAACGCTCGCTAAAACCCTTTGACCCTTTTGAAAGAATCCGTCCTGTGGTGTGATGCTTGGTACGTGGTGGTGGTTACTAAAATTGCTATGGAGGTTTTGTGAGGTGATGGTGATTGTGCCTTGGACATAGTGGGTAAATAACAACGGAAGTGAGTGTGCTTTCTGTGTACTGCTACGGATTGGGTGGATGAACAATGTAGGTAACGGGTGTACTGTGCTTGTGTTGTGGTTTGCCTAGGTTAAGATTATTATTGATTATTAGTATGTAATTGAGCGTACGGCTTTGGGCCAGGGCCCGTAGGAATAAATGAATGAATGAAAGAATCCGTGTTTCAGCTAAACGATATACATTTAAACCAAACTAAGCTATGTTGTTAATTGCGGCCTCGAAATTGGCAGCGAGAAACGATAGAGTGGCGTATTTATTTCGCAGATGGAGGCTTTCAGAGCTGAGTTTAATTGTTTCAAAGTGGCCAGCAACAATCGACTGCATGCATAAACCTTTGTAGCGCGACGCCATAGCTGTAAAAAAGGTACACGGATTACAAACAAAAACGTCAAGTGTGCCGTAAAAAAGGAGGATATATGATTGAATTTTCACTTGTTAAAATGAACACAGTAAATATTGATGATTTTTAATTGAAATAATAAAATGTACAATTGAGAAAATTCCATCTGTTTAGGTGCTGTTGTGCTTTACCAATCATACATTTAAAACGTAAAGCACAACAGCACCTAAACAGATCGAATTTTCTCAATTGTACATTTTATTATTTCAATTAAAAATCATCAATTTTTATCCGTGTTCATTTTAACAAGTGAAAATTCAATCGTATATCCCTCTTTTTTACGGCACACTTGACGTTTTTGTTTGTAATTGGTGTTATTGTTGTTTCTGTTGCCCTACTTCTTTCTGGAAAAGTCCTACTTTTTTTCGAAAGTTCAGTGGAAGGCCTGATACTCTTAAATGTTTTGCAAGTGAAGCGACATGATCTGCTGGTTTTCATTTTATTATATACTTTTTGAAAGTTCTTACGAAACGGGTATAACAGACTACAATTCGAATTTCAATGGATGTTTTTTTTTTTACTGACGTTTTCCTCCCAGTTCCTCTACTTTAAGGACGTCTTGTGGTAATTATCAGTTTAACAGAGCCTCTCCAAATCACTCAGTTTTTGTTTACTAACCAACGTGGATCTCCATTCTCTTACCATTTCAAATTTAAAAACCTGGGGGAAATATGTTTTAAGTTCTGAAAAATAACATTGAAAACATGTAAAACGACAGTAGCAGGAAAACCTGATATGCATCGCAATGAAAGGAAATAATTATTTTTCTTCCACACTCGTTGTGGCTAAACACATTTTGCTGGAAGTCCTCCTGTTCTGGACAAAGACAGTTTACATCATTAGTGGAGTTGATTAGTGTAGTTGATAACAGCTGTAATGATCCCATTGTTCAGAAATACAATCGTATAGCTGTCTGGAGGTTACTTGCCACTGCGTTTGTAATGACAAGTGGCTCTCCTGAGTTGTATCTGAATAAAATGTCGTCAAACGGGTCTTACATTTGAACACCTGGAGACCAACGTTTAGTTAGTTCATCACTTTTTTAACGACCTCCTTTAACAATTTTCAGCATGACAACGCCTGATATGGCAGCTCACCTTTGGCCGCTCTCAGCATCAGGTCACACCCTTGACCGCCTGCCAACCCGCTGCGTCCAACGACGTCGTTCCAGGCCCACTGACACCATTTTGATCTGCGGGGATGAGGAATTTGCTGTTCACCGACAAGTCCTGGAGGGCACTAGCCTGTTTTTTCAGGTAGGGTTAGTTTCTTTACTGGTGGAAATAAGGGTTATGCCCTTTGCACACAAAATTACTTCTTGAACAAAGTGCCACCCAACGCTTCCACACTATTTTCACAAAAATTCTCTTGTAGTGATCCTAAGCACGAAGTTTGGTGGTCGAGTCGATCATTTACTGGTGGAAAGTTTTACGTTGTCACTAGTGGGTTGGCTTTCCCACTAAACTACTTGTCGAAACTTTGTGTGAAGGTTTCCTCCAGTCAACTGGCATCGATTCAACCAACACATTTTAACCTCTTCCCCTCTTAGCACAGGCATGTTGGTGGTAACTGTTGCAAGACGTCATGTGAAAAGTGCTCAAGGGAGTATGCAAATGTGTCTGAGCAGTCCCATTACAGGTTTGATTAACGGATCCCTTTAGCACATATTTTATGCAATTTTCGTAAATCCTCCAACATGTGGGCGAAAAATGGACACCCTTGACTGATAACTATTTGTTTGCGTAGCAATGTGTAAATTGTGTATCCTAAAAGTAGCTGTTTAGTGATTTGACTAGAAACATAGGTAGCTAATTAATAACGTGTTTTGCAACTACAATGACTTGAGTGCAATGAGAAGATATAAACAAACTCTCTTTATACGCCAAGGTGCTACGACGGCTGTTTCCTGTAAGAGTAATCATTTGCTACTTAGATTGTGGACATTATTTAGGTTAGTAAGTATTCAAAATACAAATTCCCCATGTACCATTGAAAAAATAAAAGTTTGTGTGTAGCATTGTTTGATATAGCTGTGTAGACCATTGCAAAGGGGCATGTATGTTATTGTGCTATACCTTATCGTCCTATGCTAGCTGTTTTCATAATACAAGATGGACTTAACAAAATAGTACTTCGCACCCCTTAGAAATTGCATACCAGTATAGTACAAGGTTGACAACAATAAACAGTAGCATCGTGCAAAATGATGCTGTGTGCCATACAGAATGAAGCTAACTGCAATGGATCCAACACTGTGAACAGCAACTATGACGAAAAAATTCACGTGCCATCGAGAGTCCGGGAATTGAACCCGGGTCTTTGCACTAAACCACCATGCTAACTCAACATAACATAGGCTACAACGTGGTATCGCAGTGCCTCTTTGTAGTCTGGTGTGTGTTTAATCCAGGGTTGGAGCTCAGGTGTGTGTTTTATCCAGGGTTGTAGTTCAGGCACCCCCTGGCGTGTTTGTTGCTTGCAGACGCTATTTCGTATTGCAAGTTAGCATCGATTATGTAGTGTCGACTTTGCAAAATAGTCTAGTGCATTGGAGGCCCAATCCAAAGACCCAGGTTCAGTTTCCTTTCCGCTCTCAGCAATAGGTGTGAATTTTTTCGTCTTTATTGCTGTTCATTTAACAATTCTTAGTTGTTTACAATGTTTGCTCCATTGTGTTTCTTCTGCTAATACAGTTAAGACTTGTATGAAGTCCCATTTAAGAATAAATGTAGGCTAAAACCTAAAAATATCTTAGCAAGCCTAAAATCCAACCACAAAATCAGTTAAATTCAGGTGTAAGCAAAATTTAGATCTATTCTAGTGCTTCCTGTATCATCTTGGTTCGTAGCAGAGCACTTATGGCTTCCTATTAAGTTAGAAAATGTTAACTGAGTGGGTGGCAATATGTGACCTGTGTTAGAGTCCAGGATAATGGATTGTAGTCAACGTGAAGTGAATTAATGAAATGATTGATAGGCCTTATTGGCTCCTAAAGAAAGGCAGACATTTTATTTTACGTCAGATGGTGCTTATTATTACTATTATTATTGAGCAAGTTGGTAACGTCATGCAATATGTATTCATATTTTTGTAAAAAAAGGATTCTAAAGGATTCTAGTAAGCAGGCATTTTTTTGCTGATTTCACATTTCTTAAGCCAGGCAATGTGATTAGTGTCATTCCTACCTTCCAAAGCATTTACCATAACGATATGCTAGATGCATCAACGGGAAACGTTATGCTACATAATATTGATAGTAAGAGATGTTCTGCATGCAACACGTTTTCTTGGCATTTCAACGTTGTACGAGCATTGCTGGAACTTGTGGAGTTCCTTTTTGAGCGAAATGTATTTTACGGCTTTATGGTTGGTGGCAGAGGTGTATGAAAACAAAGATTTTGGCCCGTGTTTTGCGGATTGTTTCCAAAAGATTCAAAACATTCTCACGAACGGTTGACTTTCTGACGTTAAACTTAGCACAGCTACACACATTGTTGCAGCACCATCAGTTGAATGCGACACCAGATATGGTCATTAAAAGCATTATACGTTGGGTTAAGGCTGACAAAGCACGCAAACTACACTTTCTCCCATTAGTCAGTTTTTTTAATTTGCAGAGGCTTTCTAAGAACGCGTTAGCAAAAGTAATGAAAGATGAACTAGTTGCTGAACCAAGGCATGTATTTGATTAATTTTTGCGTATTTATTTCGATACAGTTAAGCATAGCGACACCCGTGAGCCAATGATTGGGACAAACTTGATTTGTTTTCAAAAAGTTTGAACTTCAACGATGTTACTAACGATATCGTGATCTACAATCTACAACAGGATGAATAGCTACTGCAGCAAAGTCCTTCCCTTTTTCTGCATCAGGCTATGACGTTCGTTAGTTCTGGCGGCCACATCCTTATTACTGGCGCAACTATTTATTGCTCAGTTGTGTACCACTATTCTTCTAAGACTTATACTGTTATGGCTCGTTGACACATGGAACTTTTTTGCTGGAGGTACTGCTGTTCTGGATAAAACAGTTTACATCATTGGTGGAGTGGACAACTGTGATGATCACATTGTCCAGAAATACAATCCTATAGCTTAATGCCCTTTTCGGCGAAGGAAAGCCCAGCTGAAACAATACGCAACAATGTAAAAACCCATTGTTGCCGGGAAAGCCCGCACTTTCATCTGAAGGCGGGAAAAGTGCGGGCATTCCCTAGGGAATGCCCGGGGTTTGAAAAACAGCTTATTTTAACAAAACACAACAGGTTTAAAGTAGCAAAGCACTACATTACTATGCCGTTACATTTACAAAAGATTACGTAATGATTGTAAAATGGGAAGTTTTTAATCGCCAAATGTTTGACCGGGTTTTCATTTGTAACATTCCGGCCTGTTACATTTGCTACGACGTTCAAAATACCGATTTTTGCTTGCATCGGCTACTTTTCTTGTACTGTCGTAAGGATTTCAAGTTACGGTGGCCAGTTGTTTACACAATGAGCTGCTCTTCTACGTTGGGTCGATTCAAAGTTGTTGCTGACACGAATGTTGTGATTGCTTAATTAACCATCCAACTTAGCAATTGGCATCTGTTGCAAATTTTTTGGCGATGTTGCCCGAAACAGTTTTACCCACGGGGCGGTTGTAATACAAAATGTAATTACAGTATTTCTTTTTGGGGCAAAAATACACAACCTCAGTATTTGTATGTTCGGGCCATTGATTTTGATACAGTCTGTGCACATTGACAGGACAACGAGAAGGATTGTCGGGAAGAGAAAATGCCTTGACTCTCGTTGGTTGCACTTTTATATGTTTTAAATAAATAAGCACAAATTCATGTAAATTGTATAAAGGAAAGAGGAAAACAAGCCAAACAGCAAAAATAATACAATAGAATTAACGTAGTACAGTGAGCCACCTTTGGAGTGGCATGACCCAGATTCAAACTAGCAACCCAATTCCAGATCACTGACACAGCTGTTCGGCTTGTTTTCTTTTCTTTTATATGTTTTAACCCACGTTGATTTATTTTTGAAACGTTTTCTATGTATTCAAGGTATTCTCGCCCATTTTCATTTGACCTGCCAAAAGTTCGTTGTCTTTGTGTAAAAGTTCTGTCCTCATTTCTGCCACGCAACGCACAAACATGCACATCGAAAAGCACAAACACGCAATACGATAAGGCATTTTGATCATCAGTAGCCTACCAAGAATTTTAGTTTCCCGCAATACGTTCAACTATTTTCGAATATTTACCAATAATGCAAAACAATGGCCCGTTATTTCAAGAACGTAACAATACCATGTTCTGTCAAAGCGTAGAACGTCTGCCAACAATAGCCGACAATGGGTACGAGCTCTTCGCCGTAATGGGCATTAAGTCGGATAATGACCGAAAACCTTGTGCATTCCTAAACAATGGCACTCGGGACGCTGCGCGCCCTCGGGCATTGTTTAGGAATGCCCGCGGTTTTCGGTCATTATCCTTTACATGCACAGCTACAGATGCTTCTTTATTGCTAGAGATTACTTGCCATCGGACAAAAGACTAAAGCTACAATGATGGCCATCATTGTTCCCAACTGTGTTAGTCACTGAACACTCATTGTTTGCAATTGCTGGTTTTCGTCCGACAGTTAAACAGTACTTTCCGTTTTGTGACCAGTGGACGGTTTGAAAGCATTTCTGTGTGAACTGGTCCGATAGCAGGGGTTTGGAACCAAAAGCTTAACTCAATCGTGAAGAAGCAGGCTGCTGTTGGCAACACCATACGAAGAAGAGCGGGCCCAAAAATGCAAGCTTTGTGGAAGCCCACTTCCTTTGACACAGAAGAACCTTTTCTTATTGCTTGGAAAAAGTCTAATAACTGTCAATTTTAGCATTGATGTCTCATCGATACATGCTGGATGCTTGAGATTTTAATAGTTTATCGCCCGAACAAATTAAGACTCAACGATCGAGCCAAGGCTCAGTTTGACGTTAACTATGGTAAGATTGAACAACTCCTGAATTCCTTTCAAAGTAAGATCTCATCGTAAAGAAAATCCATTTTGGATCTACGTTTACAAAACGCAAAACTACGTTCGGCAAACGAACAACATCTCAAAAACTCTGCGGACAGCATACTTTGTCATGCACTTTCAAGGAAGGAAAAAACCCCAAACTTAACCACATACGGGACAAAACCCTCCGATCATACTTCAGTCATGGGACCTCACAGTATCAACCAAACCAGCTTACAAGACCCCATGTAGGTTTCAATAGCCGTTGCACGCTTCCAAACCTTCGGATCCAAGAATCCGAATCACCACCATTCTGACTTGACCGGCAACAGCTCCGGTATGGACAGGGCTCCTTCCTGACACTTATTTCCATGTTAACCGACACCAACTTTGACTACCTGGATCTTGCATTACACACCAACATCAATGAGGCCTGGAAATCACTAACCACAGCAAGTATGGGTCACAACCTCTACGCCTATTCGTTGTGGCAATTCGATAATTCAAAGCTTTGAACCTCTTCATCCGAATCTCACACAACTTTCCGCACACTCTCGAACTCTCGACATGCCGTGTGACTCTGCAGAATCAAAGCAAAAGGTTACTTGCTTCGGTCTTCACAACCAAACTAACCCTAAATCCCATTAAGAAGCCCTCCAACATGCATGCCAACCAGTCTAGGAACCCAAAAAAACACACACCCCACTTTTGGTTTTAACTTGAATTCCCACCTCGGGGTGCCCAACCTCTGAACTAACCCTCACTGGTTGAGAACTTCGATAAAGCTCTTCATAAAAAGGCCATCATAATTTTCGAATCCTTCTTCAAATTAAGGCTTTGAAGTAAAAAAACAAAACAAGAATTTCATAAAGAGATGCATAAACTGCTTATGAAAAAAATCGCAACATCATTATTTTCATAGACGAACGACGAAGTTCTCTATTGGGCTAAAGTTTACATTAGGCACATACTTGATATCCTTACGATATTGGTTCCAAATGGCTCCAACACTTTCCTAAATACAGAGACAGTTGGTTTTAGAGCGTGGAAATGTGTTAAAACGACTTAAAACAGTAGATTTGTAGCGCCACAAGCCATACATCTATACAGTGTTTGCATTCGCTCGCAGGGCCTGCAGGGCACCTTATATTTTTTTCGTAAACAGTTACGATAGGCGGGGGGTTGTCAGTTTCGTGTGGTTTTGTGTGGTTGTGTTATTGTCAGTTAGGTTAGGTAAGTTTGGGGTTTTGCATTTCTTACTGAGGTAGTTAACTGGTTGGGGTTTGGTATTTCATACTGGGGCAGTTAATTGGTTAGGTTATGTTCATGACGATTTAACGAGTTTCTGCAGTTTGGGATCAATTTGTAGTGCCTTCCGTGAAAATTAAAGGTAGGTTTTTTCTCTTTTTCGGGCCATGTGCGTAAAGGGAACATGGGAAGAAAACAGGCTCTCGTCCGATTTTTTTTTAATGGACTAAGAATTACCTCCTGAGTAATGTTTTCCTCTTCCATTTTTGGGGCAAACGCACCGTTTGGCCGTGGTGAAGGTCCAGAGTTAGCACCGCGCCGGAAAGCATGAAACTGGGCGAAAGTCCGGAAAGTGAAACTCCAAACCCCAACCAGTTCATTACCTCAAATGAAATGCCTAAGCCGGTTCCTAATCTAACCTAACCTAACCGACAAAAACAAATCACACGAAACAACTGACAATAACAACCCACCTATCTGAACTGTTGACGGGAAAAAAATATCAGCTGGGAACATGGGAAGAAAACGGCCTCTTATCCGTCAGCGCAAAGAGTGCGGCTTTCATTAATTTCTGACGGCCAAACGAATCCTTTGCCCCAAAAATTTTATGGGAAAATATTGTTCAGTTGATCATTTTACGTCATTCTAGCCCAACGAGAGATCAATCGGTGAGGAGACCTTATTCTTCCCATAAGCCGCGTAAAGTTGTAAGGGTTGCTATGGAAGTGGACGATTATTCTCAAGGCACAATGCTCAATCCTAATTCACTTCTTGCTGCACAGCTAGGGGACTGTACACAATAGCATTACATATTAGGCTGATAGCAGAATTTGGCCTTCTGCTTACACCTACGTAGGCTCCTGGAGATCCAACCTTTCAGTCAGAGCTCCCACACCAACTAGTGACCTGCTGGGCTCGAGCTTGTTATATAGTGGCTCGAGCCCTAGCCTAACTCGGTTCTAACTGGGTCGAACAATAGGACACCCTCGCACCCGACTGTTGGGTGCTGCGCCAACTCCCGCGTGTCCACGGTGGGTAGCAAGGTGCACCAACGAGCGCTGACTCCGTTGGTTGCGTGTTGCCATCCATGTAAGCCGGTTACATCCCCCCTCCCCTGAGAGTGTGCTTATGGGAAGGACGACGTGCTTTACATAACACCATGTATCACCTAGCTGGCAATAAGTTTTCTAAGTTACTTATTGGTGAGCTAGTTTATTCAATGTTAATCTTCATCTTTTTACATTTGAATGGCTTTCCTGCATTATGCACTCTTCGTGTTTTGTAAGCACTGCACTTCCCTACTCAGGGTATTCGTACCCATCTGTGTGTATATGTACAAAACATGATTGCCCTTGCAATCCTTCACTCACACCTATCACGTTTAAACGGTTTTTCTTTCCACTGCATTAACGGTTATGCACTAATACCTATGTCAGTTCTGAATTTTTGCACTTGTTGCATTAAATTCTAGCTGATTTGTTAGTTCCAACGTGAGTGTTTGTTTGTTACAGCTTAGAAAATTTTTGTTTGTTTCCCAAAGTTTTTCTGAACTTTCTTCGAAACTATTTGTTTTTTTTTTCCCTCAGTCCCCAAATTCACCTAATTTGACTGATTTGAATTGTGTTTCATCCCAACTAAAGGCTTATTTAGGAGGTTCACTACATTTTATTTCACCACATTGCGGGGGGGGGGGGGGGGCGGCGGAATACCTAGTGTCACCAAAGTTTGTGTTTTTTCACTCTACATTATCGTTGGAGTTTTCCGTCCCGCTGCTCTCCCCGGAGATGTCCATGTCTGCCATGTCGTCAGGCCCCAGAAGAAACTTGTCTTCAATGACGTCTTTATCCGCAGTTTTGGAATGGTTTGAGGAATAGGTGCCACGGTGTTGCCATCCTGCACTGAAGGGTCCGGGGCATCGGTGTTGTCCTTGTAGTCGGGTGCCTCGGCAGAAGTGCTGGGTAGGTTTCCCCATGGATTACTCATTCTTGGTGGTATGTCATTGGCGTACTTCGTCCGTATGAAATCCGATGTTGGATGATATTCTCCTCCCAGCTTTAATTCATAGTCCATTAGGAGTTGTTCCCAATAAGCCTGGGGCATGGTGCACGATGCTTTTGCATAGAAGCACTTCCTGCCTTGCTCACCAGTCCAAATCTGAGCTGAAACGTGCTGCTGCCGGATTATTTGAGTTTGCGTGGATTGTCAGCTGTTCGTCGCTGATGGGCCGCCTGAGGTTGTGGAAGCGGTGGTGGGCCTTGACAGATCTCCTTAGAATGGCGGGTGCACTTCTTAGGATTTCCGCTGGTGCCTCTCTCCTTTGGCTGACATCCTTGAGGGAGGGGGGGCTTGGTTGCCCGGAGCGGGGGGAACCTTGCTTCCCTTCCTGGTTGCTTACTGCGAAGTTTGAGTGGTGTTCCCCGTGGTTTTCGTAGCATGCTGCACCTCTGCCGCCTTCACCGTTGCTTTTCCTTTCTTTCTCCCATATCCCGGTGATGGTGATCTCGCCTCATCCTCCTTTCCTTTTCCCTTCTCCTCCTTCCTTCCTCCTCTCTTCTCATCCTTCTTTCCCTCCATACCGGAACTTGGATTCAGCCTTCTTTTTTTCTTCTTTTGAGCCACCTTCCTTCTGCCGTGGTCAGCGACGAGATGCTGCCCAGCACGACTTTCCCGTGTTTTATACTGACTTTTGAAAACACGTTTTTCATCGTTCTGCGCATCTCAACTTCGGGGATCTGGCTATGCAAAACCATGCAAATCTGCCCGCAGATTTCTCAAATCCCGGAAGTTTAGCACTTTTATTTCCGCTCCGTTACTGCTCGCCCGTTTTGTAAACCGTTCCCGTTATGCTGCTGCTGGCTTGCAACATTTGCTTCACAAGCTAAGGATTGGATTACCAGGTAAGTCAATAACAATCTTAGTTTATTAGAGGTACGATGTACATGGAATCGTTTAAAAAAAAAAAGGATTTTGGTTGGTGTTTGAATGAGAAATTGGCCTCCGCCCATTTTCACTCAGCCACCCTCCTGTCTCTTTTTTTTTCTTTTCACGGGATTAGGAGAATTAGGCCTACGCCGGTTTCCCCCTCCCCAACTCCTATCGTTCAGGCAGGGAACAGAGTGGCCTTTGGGCCCCCCCCCCCCCCGTCTCTTTTAAACCAGAAGTGAGTGGTATAAAAATACATTTTAATTTGACCCATTTTTGTGTAAATGAGCCTGGAAATGACGCTAAATTCTCGGCGTTTCCATTTTTGTTTCCTCCCTTTTCAGTTATTTTTATTGCTGCGCCATTACATGTACGCCAATATTCTCGTAACTGAAAAGAGTAAAGCTTGCGATTTCTTGGTTTTAGAGCCTAAAACCGACCTACTTGTGGGTAACACGTGAAAAATTCTTAACCTGCGTTATTAGTTACTCGACTCCCCACCCGCCAATTTGTTTTTGCAAATTGTAGGAGTGGCGTGGTTTGTCTGGTAACGCTGGTTTGTTTTTCGTACTCCTAGGAATAACCTTGTTCTTTTTTGGTTCAGGGACCTTTGGAGGGGTCACATTTGCCGGAAAAAAGATTGGTTTTAACTGCGAACACCCAGGGGACCGCTTTCAAAACGGGGATGTACGTTTTTTCGGATTTTTGGGCCGAAATTACGTATGGTCCTGTAAATTTTGGAGCCAATGATGATGCTATCCCTCGCGCCGCATATGACAGGATGTGTGTACGGCGGACTACATAATCTCCCATCTTTAGTGTTAGAGGTTTATGTCGTCTGTCAAAGTAGACTTTTTTCTGTGCTCTAGATGCCTTTACTGACTGCTTAGCCAACTTGTACATCTCAGAAAAACGCTGTACCATCTCCATTTGAACCTCAGTCAGATCCTTGGTTTTCGTGGGAAGCGGTCCAGCTGTTAGCTTGGAGAGCTCATACCCCTACGGAGCTGCAGGGTTTCGTCCGATGTTCAGTTCACTGGGTGTAAACTTACTAGATTCGGACACAGAACTTCACATTGCAAATGCAAACTCCTGCAAATGAAGATCCCAATCATTGTGAGAGGCAGTGAAACAACGTAACATGTGTTTTATTATCTTGTTATGCCTTTCAGTCTGATTACCCTTAGGGTTGTAAGGGGTTACATAGTGGGTTTTTATACCCCACGAGGCCCACAGACTATGCCATAAATTTGCTATGAAACAAGGTCCATTGTCTAACAGGATACGATCGAACCAGCCCCAGCGGAGCACGACCTCCTTCACACATTCGGCAACTTGTTTAGCTTTCGCCGTCCTGAGAGCAAAAAGTTCTGGCCAGGAACTGAACTCATCCAGGACTACGAGGATCCACCGTCGACCTCTCTTGGTTACCGGCAAGGGCCCAAGAAGATCCACGGACACCCTCTTCCAGGGGGCACTAGGGGGGTCCATAGTGGTCAGGAGTCCAGCAGGTTTTGACGTGTCAGTTTTGCAAGTCTGACACTTCTCACAGCTGCGTACAAACTCTACTATGTCCTTCCTCATGCCAATCCACCCCGCCAGTTCCTGCATCCTTTACAAAGTTTTAAAAACTCCAAAATGGCCTCCCAGTGGTCAGCTGTGAACTGCAGCAATCGCGTTGTGCTGTAGCGACACTGGTAGAAACGCCCTAAAACGTGTATTACCTTCAACTACGTCACAAACGTTACGTGGAACATAAGTTCTGCACAAGATCCCATCACGCAAGCAGAGCCTACCCGGGGTAAGGATGCCTCCGTTCACATCTGAAGCCCTTTCAGATATATTGCCTAGCCTAGCAATATGGCACGATGACCACTTGTCACCAACCTGCGCCGCACGGATTTGTTCCAAGCTTGGAAATCCTTTGGGATTCTCGGTTACTTTTACACGTTCCACCTTACAATCTACCATTAGTATGGGTTTTTTTGCTTCATCCTCATACATTCTAGAGATTGCATCTGCCACCTGGTTTTGAGACCCCTTCTTGTAACGAATCTCAAAGTCTATTCCTTGAAGTTCAAGGATCCATCTTGCTAGTCTCCCTGAAGGTTGTTTTAAGGACTTCAAGAACAATGCACTGTGATCTGTCACAATTAAAAATGGAGCATTCTCAATGTAAGGCCTAAACTTACGCACGGCAAACATTACGATTCCCATTTCCAATTCAGACACGCAGTGTTTTTTTTCAGCATCCGACAGTTTTCTTCCTGCGAAAGCTACAGGTACGAGCCCACGTCCTTCGACGTGTTGAGAGAGCACCGCTCCTAATCCCGAAATTGAGGCATCCGAAGATATTTCGAACCTTTTATCCAGATCTGGTAATCCCAAAACACAGCCTGACAAGGTCTTTTAGTTGCTGTACTACTGCTGAGTGTGTTTTGTTCCACTCCCAGACTGCACCTCCCTTTAGTAACTTGTAAAGACTTGCTGCCTTCACGTGGAAATCCTTGATGAATGCCCTATAAAAGCCCATCATCCCGAGAAATCGGCGGAGCGACTTACTAGGCTCTGGGAAATCCCGGATTACCAATACCTTTTCTGGTAGTGGTGACAGCTCATTTGGTCTTATAAGGTGCCCTAAATACGAGATTTCTTTTGCACAAAAGTGTACTTTTTTCAGATTTACTGTGAGGCCTGCTCTTCCTAGCCTACCCAGTACATCTGCTATGTGGTCTAGATGGCTCTGGTAATCCTGGCTGTAGATTACTAGGTCGTCAACATAGACCATAGCATGGGAATACATAGCATCCCCCAAAGCCATGTCCATAAGACGTGCAAAGGATGCTGGTCCATTGCAGAGCCCATAAGGCATTTTTTTGAACTGCCATGACCCCATGTGACAACGAAAACAGGTATACTTCTTGCTTTCAGTTTCCATTCCTATTTGCAAGAAGCCTGATTTCATGTCCAGAACTGTAAACCATTTTGCCTTACCAAGCATGGAAAACACCTGGCTAGCATTGCTGGTTGGCTGCGAGTCTTTCACTGTCTTGCCGTTCAAAATTCTGTAGTCAAGACAAAATCTCTTAGCCCCCTCCTCACCTTTTTTAGGGGCAAGGCAAAGTACAGCTCCCCAAGGGGACACAGAGCATTCTATTACATCTTCCCTGATCCATTCAAGCATCTGGGCTTCAATAATAGCCCTTGTCTCCTTATTTACTGGACTATGAGGTAGCCCTACTGGTCTGGTACCAGGTTCCACCTCAATTGCGTGTTGGTAGAGATGAGTGCTGCCTCGTTTGGATGTTAACACATGTTTAAATTTGTGTAAACACTTCCTAAGCGGCTTTCGTTGTGCATTTGAGCAATAAGCTTGTTGGCTTTTTTCTTCCAATAAAGCATCATCTTTTGCATGCCTCTCTTGGTCTACCTCCACTTCCACTTGCTTAAGCTGTTCAACTTTCGTTTGGTCAGCCTTTGCAAAAGGAATTGTCTCTTGTTCTTCTGTTCCTGCACGCCAGCCACCATTTTGGATGTCAGGTATGAGGCCAGTCCGACCCAAGAAATCTCGTCCTAAGATAACGCTGTCTGCTGCGTTTTCTAGAACTAAGAAAGTCTGCTGCGCAGAATAGCCACCAAGCCAACGTACCGTTTTTCTACAGTAACCTCTACCTTGGATATTACCAGCCGCCAAAATAAAGGTTACACAGCAATCCCTGCGCCACTTTATGCCCTTTGCCTGCAAAGTACGTGCAGTAGCACTGGAAATGATACTTGAACTGGCACCCGTGTCGATCAGTGCTAACAAAGGTTCCCCTGCTATTTTAATGTTAATTAAAGGTGCATTCCCTGGTTTAGTCTCGTCTTCAACACCTTTGAACAGTCGCACATTTGGTGCAAAGACACGTTTTAATGTGCCTTTCCACAATCCAGTCCTAGCTCTCCAATCAGCGCTTTTCCCGGTCGTAACACGGTTTAACCACGTTAACGACCTTCTTCTGCGTTTTTTGGCTTCTTAGGGCACATATTGGATCTGTGCTCCTGTTCTTGGCACGTCCAGCAACCCCATCAAAAGGCTTTTTCTCCCTTCTTTCCTTTTTTGGTTGTTCTGGCTCTGTTTCCCTTGCAACACTAGCTTTCTGTACATTTGCTGCTTTTGGTGCAGCCTTTACAGAGCTCGTGGTGCCCTGAGTCTGATACTTGCCGGTTCGGTACCCCCTCGGGTCGAGTGCGGCAAAAGACACAGGTTCAACCTTGTGTGGAAACGATGGTGTAGCCCCCATGCTGGCCGTCTGACCCGCACGAACCACCGCTTCGTTTCTTGAAGGTTGGCTTCCCTGCACGGCTTCACTGTAAGTGGTGTGACCGCGCCATGCCAAGCGTAGCTCTATAGACAAGGACGGGTTGGGGGGTGGTCAGTAAGTTCTCTGTGTTAACAGAAACTGGCTAACCTTGGCCCCTTCCCTCACCAATTCTCGCAGGGAGTCGAACCGTCGACCCTGGAGATGTTGTCTATAGTCCGGATGCATTTTTGCTAGGATATGCCTTATTTTCTCAGCCTTAGCAGCATTGGGCCATAGCCTTTAAAAATATCCGCACACCGCTTGGACATAACTTGAAAATTAAGTCTTCGACGTAATTTGGGCTTTCAAACTCCATATTAAAGTCAGACTCGAATGTGTTCCAGTCCCTGTAAGGACCAAACACCCTGTACCAGCGTTCCGCCTCACCTTGCATAGCGAGTGGAACGACTGTTTTCAGTATGTAAGCTTCTGAGAGGCCTAGTGCAATGCTGTATTTATTGTAAATACGACTTTGTGAATAATCCTGGCTTAAAAAATCGTCCTCACGTTCCCGGTTTTTAGTCCTGATCACGTGGCTAGGGCACTCCGGCTCTGCACGTTTCCATGCATAGTTTCCTGCTCCTAGATGGCGACGCTCTGCTTTCGTGCTGAGGTGCTTTCGTCCTCCACGCATCCACACCCGGTGCATGCACCACCAGTGGTTTCCATTGTGCACGGCTACCGCACGTCTGTCTATCCTCCTGGTCATGTAAGGCTCCAGGATAGCGCAGACGAGGATTCCGTGTACTGTCAACAGCCTCAACAGCACGATTTAGGCGTCTGTGAGCTTTGACAGGTGTAGAGTGCACTGGCCGCTGCTCGTTCTCGTCATGTTGTGAAACATGACCAGGTTGAGTAGTGACAGTCACTCTTTTCCGATTTTCCTGTAAAAAACAGCTTTCCAACTGATTAAATACAATCTGCCGGAAGTCTTCAGGCATGGGACAAGCATTTGCCCAGTTTTGAAAATCAGTGAAAATCGTCTTATTTCCACCCTGATCTTCCTCATCTGCACGATTCAACCTTGGAGGAGACAAGCTGCTTTTTACACTTGAAATAGTCGAGTGTGAAATGTCAGCATCGTTTCCCCAAGTATCGTACAAATCCTCACCTAAATCTTCAACCAAGGGTGCATTTTTGCAGTTCTCCTCAGTCCTCGCTCTTTTTCGCACATTTCCTTGGTCTGGGTCGTTTACTACTTCAGAACGTAGATTTGGTGCTGCGTTTTTGTTTGCCATGTTTCAGCTCACAAAATCGCACTGTTTTGAAAAAAAAAATCGAATTTTTTTTTCGCTTGGAAGTTAGTTCTTCGATTTTGATCCTTTTTCAATTTCCGCCAAAATCTACACAACTTCAGTTCGTGATACTGTTTTGTTAAGACAGTCGCCAAAACTCTGAAGTTTACTTGTATTTTGAAACCTTAAACAATGAGTGCTTAGTTAGCTCACTGCGGGAATCTCAACGTTCAACTCGTTTGTTGAATAGTGCGCTCCTTCACTAAATAACCTTTACAATTAAATTCGTAACAGAAGGATTTTACAAGCCTTCCACACTGCAATAATTGTAGTGACTTTATTTTCCGAAGAAAAACGGTGTTTTTATTTTAGCGGTATTTAGGCCTAACTAAAAAAAAAAAAATCGCCTCCGTGAAATGAGCTCCTTTCACAGACAGCTACCGTGTTTTACGTTATTTTCCACTGAAAAGAACGGGATTTTTACTATTCACACTAATCGGTTCCCATTACTGCAAGAAGCAAAGTGGTTTCCTTGGATACTCAACAGTACTTAAACTGGATGGGTCCTCAGTTACCTCCAAAGTTCGTAATTTTTCTTACCACGTGCGTTTTGGTCGGTCGCACTAGGCATGCGTCATCACTACTGTTTTACTTTAATTTCCAAATGCCCAACAAAATGGAAAGGAAAGTGGTCAATATTATTGTATTGGAACTTTATTTTAGTCACCAATAAATTGCGGTTTTACTGCAGGTTGCCAACAACGCGGACACAGGTTGGATCCGGAGACAAAACCTTTCCAATTGTATGAGAAACACTCATCTTTTCAAGTCTTACAGAATCGGAAGCATCTAAGTGTCGGATTCAAATCCTGAGGACAAGGCCCCCAAAATATGTAAGGGTTGCTATGGAAGTGGACGATTATTCTCAAGGCACAATGCTCAATCCTAATTCACTTCTTACTGCACAGCTAGGGGCCTGTACACAATAGCATTACATATTAGGCTGATAGCAGAATTTGGCCGTCTGCTTACACCTACGTAGGCTCCTGGAGATCCAACCTTTCAGTCACAGCTCCCACACCAACTAGTGACCTGCCGGGCTCGAGCTTGTTATATAGTGGCTCGAGCCCTAGCCTCGATACCAGTGGATTACGGCAAAACCAGTGCGAGCGGTTCTAACTGGGTCGAACAATAGGACACCCTCGCACCCGACTGTTGGGCGCTGTCCACGGTGGGTAGCAGCATGCACACAACAGCTCTGTTAACGACAAGGTGCACCAACGAGCGCCGACTCCGTTGGTTGCGTGTTGCCGTCCATGTAAGCCGGTTACAAAGTAAACTTGTTCCCTCTATTGTTTATTTTAGTATCGAAAGTGATCGTGGAATGAATTCATATTCTGCCTTTATTCCGTTAGCTATGCACCTAGTATGCACTATCCCGTTGCCTCACATGTTTGTCGAATTAATACTACAACAAACTGTTACACTAAATAATCGATTATACAATAATTACCTTATTAGCAGGAGCCACATAACTACACAAATTGCCATTACGTGTAGAATTCTAGGACAGCCTTCCCGGCGAACCGTAAAGTAGCCGCCATTCCCTTACAAAAAAATACTGCAGTTTTTCCCATGAAAACTGCAGTTTTTACTCTTTTAACTGCAGTTCTCTTATGGAACTGCAGTTTCAGTGACAAAGAGCAGTTTTCAACTGCTGTTATTGTAGACTGTAACTGCAGTTCCACTGCAAAACTGCAGTTTCTGTGACTAACTGCAGTTTTCAACTGCACTTCTTGTAGATTGGAACTGCAGTTCAATTACAGAACTGCAGTTTTTGTGTAAACTGCTGTTTTCAAGTGCAATACTGGAACATTTTAACTGCAGTTCTATGAGAGTACTGCAGTTTCTGAGACAAAGTGCAATTTTCAACTGCAGTTCTTGTAGATTGTAACTACAGTTCCACTACACAACTGCAGTTTGTGTGAAGTTCAACTGAAGTTCTTATAGACTGGAACTCCAGTTCCATTACATAACTGCAGTTTTGTGTAAACTGCAGTTATTAAGAGCAGTACTTGAAAATTGTAACTGCAGTTCTATGAGAGAACTGCAGTTTCTATGAGGAAGTGAAATTTGTGTAGAAAACTGCAGTTTTCAACTGAAGTTCTTATAAACTGGAACTGCAGTTTTTGTGTAAACTGCAGTCTTCAAGTGCAGTACTTAAGAATTTTAACTGCAGTTCTACGACAGAATTGCAGTTTCAGTGACGAAGTGCCCTTTTCAATTGTAGACTAACTACAGTGCCACTACACAACTGCAGTTTCTGTGATCAACTGGAGTTTTTAACTGATGTTCTTGTAGGTTCAACTACAGTTTCTTTACAGAACTACAGTTTTTGTGGAAACTGCAGTTTTGAAATGCCTTTCTGTAATAGAGTGCAGTTTTAAGCTGCACTTCTCATAGATTTTAACTGCAGTTTGTGTGG
Organism: Lithobius niger; assembly: GCA_023313725.1. NCBI lineage: Eukaryota > Metazoa > Arthropoda > Chilopoda > Lithobiomorpha > Lithobiidae > Lithobius > Lithobius niger. Next base: position 67,878 of record JAHWFP010003302.1, read on the forward strand.
AAACTACAGTTCCATTACAGAACTGCAGTTTTTATGTAAACTGCAGTGTTCAAGTGCAGTACTTGAAATTTTTTCTGTGATGAAGTTCAATTTTCATCTTCAGTTCGTGTTGACTAACTGCCGTGCCACTCCACAACTGCAGTTTCTGTGATCAACTGCAGTTTTTAACTACTGTTCTTGTAGACTGGAACTACAGTTTCGTTACAGAACTGCAGTTGTAAAGTGCATTGAGACTGAAACTGCAGTTCTGTGACAGAACTGCAGTTGTAAAGTGCATTTCTCGTAGACTGAAACTGCAGTTCTGTGACAGAACTGCATTCTGTATCAGAGTGCAGTAATCAGCTGCAGTTTTCGTACATTGTAACTGCAATTCACTACACAACTGCAGTTCGTACGGAAAACGTCTTATAGACAGGAACATCAGTTCCATTAGAACATTCGTGCAGTTTTTGTTAAAACTACAGTTTTCTTATAGCTTGTATTCTGGCCAGAATCAGAATCCTATATTCAAGACTAGCCGTCGTCAACAATAGTAGCAGTTAATTACCTAACAAATACGTCAAGTGTGCCATAAAAAAGGGGGTTATATGATTGAAGTTTCCCTTTACTTGTTAAAATGTACATGGATAAAATTTGGATGATTTTTAATTTAAATAATCAAATGTACAATTGAGAAAATTGCATCTGTTTAAGTGCTGTTTTGCTTTATGTTTGAAATATATGATAGGTAAAGCACAACAGCACTTAAACAGATGCAATTTTCTCAATTGTACATTTGATTATTTCAATTAAAAATCATCCAAATTTTATCCATGTACATTTTAACAAGTAAAATGAAACTTCAATCATATAACCCCCTCTTTTTACGGCACACTTGACGTTTTTAATACTAATCCGTCTACCTTTTGCAGGGCTATGGCGTCGTGCTACAAAGGTTTATGTATGCATTGTTTATGCATGCATTGTTGCTGGCCACTTCAACCCTTAGGGCCTTAGGGCTTCGTCGGGCAGATGACCGGGTACGGTTAACGCTAGCTAAAACCCCTTGAAACAATTCAACTCAGCTCTGAAAGCCTGCACTTACGAAATAAATACGCCATCCTATCGTTTCTAGCTGCCAATTTCGAGGCCACAACGTAGCTTGGTTTGGTTTACATCAATATGCGTTTAGCCGAAATACGGATTCTTTCATTTTACCGTTCAACAATCAACTTTTTAGCAAAGACATAACACGTGCACGAAGAATGAATCTTGAGTTTGCTGAGTGGCATTGTTCCCAAAATACAATGGTTAAAACAATGTAAAACAATCAAAATGGTCGTTTAGGGTCCCGTAACTCCGGAATGGATGGACCAATCGAAAAAGTGGTTCCTGTAAGGGAAATTTCTGGCTCAGATCATGTTTCAGATTTTAGGTAGGTGCAGTAGTTTTTTCTGAAACTGTGTCACACAAGAAGAAGAAGAACAACAACAACAAGTGAACAGTTTTCAAATTTCCGTGTGGCTCCCTACTTTTACTCTTGCACGGAATTTCATAAGAGTTAGGTAAAGTTGCTATCTACTATCTGGCCAAGTTTGGTCGAAATATATTGAATAGAAAAGGAGAAATTAATAGTTTTAGTTTTGCTGGAGAGAGGACTTCAATCGTATATATATACACGGCTATCGCGGTGTATGATGACATTGTTCTACTGCTGCAATTCTTGTAGATTGTGACAGCATCTTACAAATTAAACTGTAGTTTTCAGTTGCGATTATAGACTGAAAATGCAGTTTAATACAGTTACTGGTTTTAAATGAGGTTATTGTGGATGGTAACTTCAGTTATGAAGAGAAAGAAACTATATGAATGAGCATATTAACAAATTTTTCAATTTGACTATTCATGCTGCAGTAGTCCCTAGCTCACCATCACTCTTATGAGGTTCTACTAATCGACTTTGGAAACAGTTGCTGATCAAGATTTCATGTACCCTAAATCCTCTTCCATCCCTGTAAATGCCTGTTTAAAACTACAATTTAACATCAATTTTTTTTTAAAAAGCAGATGTACCAATGTAATCTACAAGGGCCGATTTCACTTTTCAATGACGCTTTAATGAGCGAATAACTTTTCCAACTGCTAGTAAACTACAGTTTTCCACAGAAACTACAATTCCAAACCACAGGCTACTGAATTATAAAGATACTTATAAATAGTTTTTAATGCTAATAATTACAAATCTTTAACTGATTTAATGAACTGATTGTTTATGTTAAGGTAGGTAACTGGCTATGTAGCTTATGAATAATCCTGTCTCAGATCACAGAATTTATTAATCATTTAGATTTAGCTACTTCTAGATTAGACCATACCATGACCATACACAACTTAAAGGGCACCATACACAACTAAAAAGGAGGGCAAGGCACCTGGTCCGGATGGCATTGTCAATCAGATGCTTAAGGAGAGACAGGCAGTAAGTGCGCGGTTTTTATTGCATATCTTTAGGCAGAGTTTGGGAGAGGGTGTTGTGCCGGAGGATTGGAGGATCGCTGCAGTGGTGCCACTGCACAAGGGTGGAAAGAAGAATGTTATGGGAAATTACCGTCCAGTCTCACTAACATCGATATGCTGCAAAATGTTGGAGCATATTCTTGTCAGCAACCTGGTGGCGCACTTGGAAATCAACGGTCTACTCTCGCAGCGACAGTTCAGCTTCCGTAAGGGATCTTCATGTGAGCTGATGCTTCTGGACATGATACATAATATTGCTAGTGCACTAGATGAGGGAGCTATCGTTGACCTTGTAGCATTGGGCATGGCTAATGGTTCATCAGATGGTGTTGTGAACTGGTATCGTGCCTTCCTCCAAGACAGAAGACAGTCAACTGAGGCTCCAGTCTTGTCTGGAGTGCCACAAGGATCCGTTAGTGGTCCTATTCTGTTTTTGATTTACATAAATGACCTGATTGAACCATTCAGTCTGACAAAGCAGTGTTGCAGATGATTCCACAGTGTTCAGACGCATTACGGAGGCGGACGACAGAAGACAGCTGCAATTTGATTTGAATCGAATTTAAGAGTGGTGTAAAAAGTGGAGAATGAATCTCAATCCTACCAAGACCAAAGTCTTAGCGGTGTCTAGAAAAAAGACTATTGTCATTCCGGAGTATAAAATCGGAAATGATGCTTTGCAGGTGGTTGATAGACTCTCTATTCTGGGAGTTCAAATTAACAATAGGCTAAACTGGAACGACCACATCTCGAGCCTGTGCACAAAGACCAACTCTGAAGTTCGCTTCATAAACCGTCTTTTGGCTGGTACAACGACGCGCACTAGTGAGCTGGTTTTCAATGCTTTAGTTCGGTCAAAAATCAATTATTGCAGTGGGTGTGGGACCCTGAAACTAGATTTTTGGTGGACATGCTTGAGAAAGTACAACGCCGCGGTGCACGGATGGTATTCAGCAGATTCGATTCTGCCACGTGTGTCTCTGGTTTGCTGAATACTCTGGAATGGCAGCCACTTGAAGTGCAAAGAAGGGATCGTCGACTACAGGACTGTTCTACAAGATATATAACGGGGATACTCTTTTAAACCCAGACGACTACATAAAAATTCCTAGCTATTTTGGGCGACATGACCACCCGAAGAAGGCTAACAGGGTGCAGTGTAATACAAATGTACTTGCAGATTCTTTCTTTCCAAAAACTGTTAGAAACTGGAATGAGTTGACTACTGAAACTGTGAATGCCACAAGTTTTATAACATTCAAAAAGTATTTAGATTTACAACATGATTGTATACAGTGTCAACATTCTTGCAGTTAGTTTGTTTTAATGTTTTTTGTTTTTGGGGGCAATTCTTTGTCCTTTTCTGTGGATGTCGTTTTAATGCCTTTAGGCGCTACGACTAACTTAAATAAATAAATAAAATAAATAAAACTTTCAACTGTTAGTAAACTGTAGTTTTACACAGAAAATTTAGTTCCAAACTGCAGACTACTGAATTTTAAGATTACCGTACTTTTGAATACTTTTTGATGATAGTAATTACAATTTTCTTTAACTGATTTAATTATTAATATTAAAAAGTATATATATAAAGTATTTTTTAATTCAGTTTTGTGTGGATTGGAACTGCAGTTTCTACATACAGTAAAACTGCAGTTATTATGTAAAACTGCAGTTTACTAGCAGTTGGAATTGCTGTTAAATTTAAAGTTTTAAACACTTCCTAAATTATGATGAAGTTTTAATTAAATGTAATGTAGTTCGCAAAGTTTAAAACAGAAGAGGCCAATTGATTGTTTAATATGAAGATCAGCACTGCTTAATTTTAGCAGTTATAATTAAAATACAAATACTACAACCATACCTATTAACTTCAACTAATAAGAAGGTATACAAGGTTGATTCATACATGTCAATCTTGTAAGTAAACCAGAATGAGTAGCTGAGATCAGTAAGGTAGGTCGTGTATATAAGTTAATACCCAAAACTAATACGAATTAGATGCAGAATAAAAATAAGTTCCACAGTAACTGTCTTTCTGTGAATTGCATTTTTGTTAAATTACTAGTTTTATAAAGTGCAGTATTTAGAACTGCAGTTTCATAAAGTGCAGTTTTTATGCAGAACTGTAGTTTTATAAAGTGCAGTTTTTATGCAGAAACTGCAGTTTTTATGCAGAACTGCAGTTTCATAAAGTGCAATTTTATGGAACACAAACTGCAGTTCTTAATTACTGCAGTTTTGGGAATCTGCAGTTTCATTGATAAACTGCAGTAATTTAAACTGCAGTTTGTGTTCCATAAAATTGCACTTTAGAACTGCAGTTTTTTTAAGGTCAAAACTGCACTATTTTTTTGTAAGGTTTTTTTTTTTCAGTGGTTCGCCAATAGCCCCACAACAGATAGAATTCCATTTTCCGTGCATGTTGTCAAAACCTGAAATAAGCTGGGCCAGTTCCGGTTCAACTTTCTTAGGCATGACCCGTTCAAATAAACGACTCCAGTGGGATGTGACGTCATTAAACAATAGCTCACGACGCAAGCCCCTTTTTCTCCCCGACTGTATTTCAATAACTGCTTTATGCATGATATGCATAAGCAGTTAAAACAAGCGGCTACAGCTACTGCCTAGTTGCACCGGTCGTCTGTGCAGTTTCTCCACTTCCAATGTTGACGCACACCTATCATGCACTGCAACAGCTATCTCTATTATACTAATCTAAAAGCAGTAGCGATCACAACCGTTGGTTAACAATGCGACGAAACTATTTTAAACGAAGCTAAAATCCATTTGTTTTTATTGAGTGTTACATTAGGATTTTAATTCGACGATCAAATGTTATTATTTAATTTAGTTACGTCGAAGAATTCTATTAATTATAAGGAAGTAACGATGTTTTAATTTGCCATGTTATGTAACTAACTTCTCACACTGATTCTAACGTTGTAAACAATGGTCGTCAATATCTGGTATCGTTGCGAAGTTGAAAAAAGCGACGAACGGACGGACAAAGTCGTTGCAATAGTCTTCTCAGCCAGTACGGCTGTACAGAAGACTAATAAGAAAAATTTTCCTCGTAATTTCTAACTATCGAAGAACTTCATCCGGGAAAACATCAACCATCTTCGATAACCCCAGAAAGTGTCAACCAAACCACGTCACCATGCCCAACAGATTTACAAGTGACAGTGCCATCCCGGAAGTGAAGCAAGAACCTTCAAGCCATCTCTAAATCTCTCTCCTCCTTCCTAAATCTTGAAACTGTCAAGGTCCCCTTCAAACACAACTGTTGAACCAACACAGGGGACAAAGAATTCGGTAACACCATCCTCAGAACCCCAGGGAACTCGCTCAAAAGGTGCCACCTACCAACTTTGACGAGGTCGGCCTGTCAGTGCTAAAATTAAAACAGGTATTGGACTTTTTCCAAGCAATAAGAAAGCCCATTTTGCCGACCCTCCAGACTGGCCAGCTAAAAATGGTTTCTTTTGCGAAAAAAGTACAATACCTTGGCCCCCACCCTGCCTCCCCTCTTGAGTCACCTTTTGACAGTTGAGACAAAGAGAATACAGATTCTTGGAGCTGCAAGGAGGGCCGCGAGTGCGCGGTTGGGTTACTGAGGCGGCCGACGAACTTTTAAAATCTCAAGCATCCAGCAGCATCGATGAGACATCAATGCTAAAATTGACAGGTATTGTACTTTTTCCGCGAAAGAAACCACTTTTAGCTGGCCAGAAGGACTTTTTACTTCTCCATGGGGAGAATAATGTTCTGTACAGTTACAATCCGAATTATAACGAGTGGGATGAACATAAGGGCTCTTCAAGAAACCTTTCATTTGGTTGCAATTGGTCTTGTTTGGTATTCCGTACAGACAAAGGCTCTCTCACAAAAAATTATCTCTTTGAAGTTACCAACCGTATGCTTATGTTCTTATGGATTCCTTACCTACGTAGAAATTAAATGACAGATGCCAGCCCAATTCAGTTATATAATCCTCCTTTGCCTAAGTGTATTTGTATTTTGGAATAATTACATTCTTATTTTATTAGCAAAATGATGGGATCCAGTTAGGTTTATGTAGGTCATTACATTGTCAACCGGGCAAAGTATGTTGCCTGAATTATTGTACGTTGCTTTTTAACTGCAGTTGTTAATCATGCGTTGATGAGACATTTTAGTGATATTGTTGGAGAAAAAACTGAAAGCGTTGATGCTTTCATTTATAATTAACAAATTAGTGATTAACCTTGAATTATGGTTTGAAATCAATTGCAAATAATTCGTTGTAGTATCGTAGTGTCAGCCAGTAAGCTTAGAGTTTTTCGAAGGCCCAAGCAGCAGATGGTAAGTGGAAGGAACCACCACCGTATCAGTTGTTTTTTGTCACGGGAGGGAGGAATCCGGAGGAAACGGGCAACGGGCAACGGAAACAACTGGAGAAAAACCCGTACACAAACACTTTCACCAGGATTGAACACAGGTCTGTAAGAAGCCAGAGAAGTACAACCGGGACCAAAGCGCCCCAGTGATTGTGTCTACCCGTGCACCCAACTATCATCAATGTATTTTACACAAACCAGCTAGTTTTCTTAGTTCTGTGGCAGTTTCGGCATTTTCGAAAGTTTTTGTACCCACAGCTGTACTAACGGGAGTGTTCATGTTCCTATTTATAACGTAAGTCGCATGGCCATACCTGTCATCTGCAAACCAAACTAGAGCTCGTTTGGGGTTTTGGTGAGTTATGGGGGTAGTAAAACCAAATTAGTTTTTAACTTGCACATTTTTTTCATCAGTTTGGCTGACCGAGCAAACATTGCAGAGGTGGAACACCGTTAATACACCAGCCCCTCTAAAAGTCGTATACGTACCTACAGCCTGGCTCCACATGCTGGTGGGAGAAAGACATCATTTTTAGTTCATTATAGTCGGGGAGGGATTGGGGTTGCTGAGTAATGAAAGTATTATCCTATGAATAGAAGCGATGGTTTTGGACGGGTTAATAAATGGATTATTTTTCACACGTGTTAGAAGGTATGACAATAACAAAATGGCAAACTACTAGATAGTGCTGCACGTGATCAACCTTACATGTGTGTGCTGATATATTTGAATAAATAACATTTACTGAGCAATCCTTGTAGGTACCACTGAGAGCCGAACTAACCTTGTACTCTTCCCATAGAAATAGGAAGACGATGCACGGGGCATCCACCCACCCAAAAACTCAAGCGGAAGAGGTACCACCATTATGACAGTTGTTTTTTGTCACATGAGGGAGGAAACTAGAGTACGCGGAGGAAACCCTCATGCAACGAGCATGAAACAACCGGCGAAAAACCCGTACGTTCCCTTCACCAGGATTGAACGTACAGCCGCGTGATACGAAGCCAGATATGTACAGTTAGGACCAGGACGCCTATCGAATCAGACGCCCCAGTGCTCCCAGCTACCCGTGCACTCATAGAGTTGGGATCGATTAGAAAATGAAAAGAGGAAACACGGCCAACCCTTAGTATACTGTACCAAAAATCAAAATTGGCAAGAGAGCCACCAAGTTGAGAATGGTTTGGCCCTTCAAAAGAGTGATATAAATAGACAAGACATTTGCCAGTTAATCCCACTAAGTTAATGTGTCAGTGTGTTGTATTGGAGAGTCGGCCTTATTTTAAATGACAACTATAACAGATCCTGAAGTTTTAGTTGGTGGGCGAATGTTTTGGTCTGCTGACAGCACTCTTCCATTCGTAGCATACCTATCCTTTTTACCACTTTTGTTTTTTAACTTGTTTTTAATTCTCGATTGCATTATTCATTTGACAAATTTTTCATTTCTGTGTTTATACATTTTTGAAAGCTGCAATACATTTTTCTATTTAGTTGTTCCAAGGTTCTGTAAAATAAGTCGCTAACAGAACCTTGGAACAGTCGCTTAACACATTTTTTAATGAACTGTCCTTCGACAGGCTTTTTTTTGGGGGGGGGGTTGCTCGCATACCTTCATTCCGGCATGTGTTCACTCAACTTAGCTGGAGAAGTGTGCTTTTCAACAGGTTGCAGTGTCCATTGAGATAATCCCAACTTATATAAGGAGACAGATTTATCTCAACTAGGGTATTTACAAAATCGTACATAGTGCAAGGCAGTACTTCAGCACAATGTACACCAATGTACACAAAATAGAGTTCATTCACCTCTTCACACTTTCGGCCAGTTGGGAACAGCATCGTTAAATAAGAAGATTTGGTCGTTTTTGCGTCCCAAATCCAGAGTTTTCGTTGGCATGTGACAGTCTTCCGGTTTTGAAAATGCGATAGGAAATCTTACTGCAGACATGAATTTGTGATACTTCCTTGATGTCCTGTGGGTTCATGCTGCGATGCTTGCCGCAAGCTGTGGTTTCACTCGAATAGGCAAAGTGCTGCACGGTAGTCTGAAGTCGGCACTATCGAACTACTCAGCTTTACGCATGTGCGAGATTAAAACGGGCTTCACACGTAAAAAATCAACAATGGGCACTAGGCTTGCCATTGCATTTTTAGGTAACATAATTATGTATACAGTTTAAATGCCATAAGCGTATTTTTGGTGTCAGGTGGCAAATATCCAAGTAACAATAATTTATTTTAGGTAGGTAATTTAGTAAATAAATTTCTTGTGGTTTTGCAGAGTGGTTTGTAAAATTCCTTTTTTTATTTCCATCCCAAATTACACGAATTGTTGCAGGTTGTTGTTTCCTACTGCTAAATCCCTTAGTTAAGTATTGATTTCATTTGTTTGGTCTCAGTAGTTTTGGTGTTCAACGTTTGTCTACATATGGTCGCCACAGGTAGCCATCGTGGCCATATTGCTGTTTATACACATGGTTACTTTATTTTCTTATCGGCATGCCCATAGCACTCTGACACCCCAACTGCAAGCCAGAAAAGCTATGTAGTTCATATCTATACCACAGTCGTAGATTGTTTCACATCTGAAGCCCTTCCTAATATGCCACTACATGGCAGCAATGGTCTTATGTTGTTTAGAATCAGATTTCTATTTGAAAACCAATTTAAATACACTCCCACATAAGTTAATTGTTGTTTTAACGAAGTTTTAGCTCTCGAACTACATTATTTTCAGCTAGAGCCCTGCAATATGTGAACTATGATTTTAAAATGTTGAACACAAACTTCAATTTATTCTGGTAGGAAATGGAGAGGGCTTGTGCCACCAGATTACCCATGTAGCCATCAGTTATAACTGTCAGGAGTAACAATAGAAGAAATCGTGGTCTCCACTACCTTTAAACTGAAGCACAAAGGTTGCTTGTACGGTATGCTGAGGCATCTTGTTTCAGTTGTTACCTAAATGCAAGGAAAAGGTTTTTTTTTTCACAAACGATAAAAATTACAAGAGTTTGACAGCGTTGTTGCGAGTTATTGTAGTGCAGATGGTCCTTGGTTGGTCTTTACCGTCTGGGGTCATAACTGAATAGATAACCTTGCTTTGGGCGTTTAGTGCCACAAGTCAGCCACAGTAGTAGATATTCCTAAGTTCCTCTGAAAATAAGTGGCAGTTTTCTGGACACATTCTGCAGTCTTGCCCACATTCTCAAATGTGCTGGACTTGCTGGGATACAGCAGGACTCTTTGAGAGGGCATAAGAAGGTTGTCCACATTTATGGTGAGGGCTCCGTACGCCCTTGCAACGTCAGTCTGAATACGCATTAAGATCTCTTGTCAGTTAGAACTCCTAAGTTTCATTACGGCTTCTTGTCACCCAGTATGGTTGTGGTTTTTAAGCTGACCGACTGGAATGTGACGAGGCTTTTATGCCATGGCACGCTATGTTTGAAACTTGATGCACGACTTATGGATAGTCGCTGCAAATTGACAATGTCCTCTGTAACTAAATACTGATAATTATTTATGTATGCTGATGTTTGTTCCCTCAGCTTGGTGGGGAATACTTGCATGTGTCTGAATACGAGGTTCTTGCAGTCACAAACTCCTAAAATTATCCTAACCCTTGATAAAAGTTAAAACTCCGTTTTAGCCATTCCATAAATGCTTCCATATTTTTAGGACACCTTGAGTGAAATCGAAAAGGTACTACTTAAAAGAGTGAACTGATAGTTGCAGGGTCGTTTCAGTTGGGAGGTTCTTACTAGTTAGTAAATTCACTTAAGTCACACTAAGTGCACCCTTTATTACTGGTTGAAGGTTAAGAAGTTAGATAAACTTCTTATAGCAATAGTCTGTTGGAAGGTGTTAGTGTGTTAACCAGTTTAGTGTGGTTAACCAGTTTTCAACAGAATGTTTAGTGAGGTTGTTGAATTATTGTTAATTAACGGTAATTATTCTCATGAAATTTATTTACTGAACTGATGTCTTTTTTCAGGGTATGTTCCGCAATGATATGATAGAGGCGTCGACGGGAAAAGTCAATCTACGCAACATCGAGCCTAGGGTTATGAGCTTGGTCCTCGACTTCTTGTATTGTTGCAATGTGGACATAGTGAGAGGAGACAACGTGGATTTAGTACGAGACGTACTACAAGCAGCATCGTTTCTTGCCATTCCTACACTCTATGACCATTGCTGGAACGTGTGGAGTAGTTCTTTGAGTGAAGTGTATTTTGCAGATTTGTGGTCGACAGCAGAGATGTACGAGAACACAGAAATTCTAGCACGCATTTTGCGCAGGGTAGCCAAAAAATTCAAACGTTCCTCACAGTCGGAAGATTTTCTGTCATTAGACCTGGTGCAGCTGACTAAATTGTTGCAGCACCGTGAACTGAATGCCACTTCGGACATGGTAATAGAAAGTATCATCCGCTGGATTAAGGCCGAAAGAAAGGAACGCATGTCTCACTTTACACCATTGGTGAATCTTTTGAATTTGGATATGCTTTCTAATAAGGTTTTAGCTAATCTGCTGGAAGAAGAACTTGTTTTGGAATCAAGTGATATTTTTGAGTTACTTTTGTCTATGTCTGTGCATCGGCTTGAACATGAAATCCCTGAACCGATGGCAGGAACTAATTTAATATGCTTCCGAAGAGTCAAAAAACGCAATGGTGTTTCCGATGACGTAGTGATGATCTACAACTTACAAGAAGAAGAGTGGCTGCCACCTAGACGTTCTCCAATACCTTTGCATCAGACTATGACATTCGTTAGCTACAATGATCACGTTATCATTACTGGAGCCATGACTTGTGTTGTATCGGAAAGAAAACCTTCACTTGTTTATCATTACTCACCAAAGCTGAATGCCATTACTGATACTGGCTTTCTATCATGCGAAGTGTTTGCTGGAGGTGCCGCTGTGCTGGACAAGGTCGTATATATTATTGGTGGAGTTGACAACAGCCGTGATGCCCACATAGTTCAGAAGTACGATCCTATGACTCGTAGAGCTACAGATGTTTCACCTTTGCCTCGTGGGTACTTGCCCTCGGAAGAAAGAGAAAAGCTTCAGTGGCGGCCGTCTATGTTCCCTATTGTTGTTGCTGCTGAACATTCCTTGTTTGCGATAGTTGGATTTTGCCCCACAGTAAGCCAGTACTTTCCATCCAGCAACCAGTGGACAGTTTTGCGAGCTTTTCCCGGTGACATCGCTCGAGCAGCAGTACTTTGGAACCATAAGCTTAACTTTATTTTAAAAAAGCAGGAATCGGTCGAAGTCTATGACCCATATAGCCGTAAATGGCAAACTCAAACCAAAAAAGGTGGACCGCAGTACATACAAGCCATGTGGACGCCCACACCTTACGAGCACGAAGAATCTCCTTTTGTTTTGTTTCGTGGGGAAAATCATGTTCTCTACCGTTATAACCCAACTTATAATGAGTGGGACGAATATGGAGGGTCGTCGCGAAACCAGTCGTTTTACGACAACTGCCCTTTTTTGTTATTCCGTATGGACAAATGTACTCTCTGCAGCACTGATTTCCATGACGACAGGAACCCCAAGGAAACTGAATTGACCTATCAGTTAACATTGTCATACCGTGATGTCCTCATGACATCATTGCCTGCTTGTAAATTAAATGAGTTAGAGACCAGTACATAGTCTTACAGTTAATCTAATTAATTACGGTATTTATTTATTTATTACACGCTGAGTTGTCTCCACAAAATTGTATTTAGAAATGATTAAAATTGATGGTTAAGCCTTAATGTATTGCACAAAATGATTTTTGTAAATTTTATGTGTATTTAATCAAATTAATGCACTCAGTAGTGGACTCGTTAAAGACACATAAACCCCTCCGTCCTGGCCGTTTTACTCTTATGTCAACTGCACTAAAATATAGTTCACACGACCGCGGCGCGCATTGCTCTGTGAAACTAGCATGATGTCTTATCCGACGCTAGATCATACTCATTTCCAAGCCGCTCCATGTAACACGTCGTACGAATGCTAAAAGGTAAACAAACACTGGTGCAGATGACTGCACGTTATGATCATCAATGCCTCCTGTCTGTTGCTGCGGTAAAATACCCACAGGTTAGTTTTATTTGAACAAAGTTGACCAAATAAAAATTCTGGGGTCTTTATTCTATGTTGATGTCGAAATTTACGTCCTATCGTTGCTGACTGTTACGTATATTAATTTATTGCCAATTTCAAGGAGGTATGCTTAGGGACCGGTCATTATCGTGTATCACGTGACTGGGCTAGTCCACTCAGATGGCCAAAAATCCGCTACTCTCGTTCGTCAACTATGTATTGCTTTTTTTTGGGGGGGGAGATATTTTAACCCCTCCCCCTTTCTTCGGACAGTAAGTTTACGCCCTTGCGACCGATCTCATTTATTCCTCCCGACTGTTATTTTTTCCTTGCAGCCTAATTTGTGACTTCATGTTTTAGTATTATACGTGAATCAAAAACGGCGTTACTGTACAGAAACTGCTTAAATAAAAAGCATAAAATTGGGTCTGTTTTAAGTGTACCATCAAAAAAAAAAAGCTTCTCCCGACTGACTCTAGTTGTAATTTAATTGGTACTGCAGCTGAACGTTTTTCCCTTAGGCCTTATGTCTGCTACGAGAATTTACGTCTGAAACTCAATCCGCAATTTAATTTCTTCTCCGTTTGTCCATCACCGTGTCAGGATCCCGACACCCCTTCCCCACCCTTTCTTTAATCCTAGTTTCTTGCGGTAAACATAGGATAAGCCTAATTGTCGATCCAATTCTCGTTTTGTCCTTTCCTTTACCGATTTGGTAGCAAATCTACTTGGCGGAATAGATAAATGCGTTCATCACTTGCCATTTCTCCTGATAAGCTCAGAACAAGGTTAACTGGGAATGAAGCTGCGTGCCTCGAGTAAGGCAGCTACTATCTCACTTGGCTTTCGCTCAGAAGCGGCAAGTCACGTGACTTGAAGTGTACGAAGAATCACTGTGTCACAGACTAGGCGTGTAAAAATCGCGTGACGACACCGTTAAAAGTAGCCCGAGAAGCTTTCTGGCGGGAGTGAGATACTCTTCGGACCGTTTGGTAAAGAAGCTTACTAGCGTACACGCGCCACATCTGTCATCGGGATCGTACCCTTAGACGGTCAAATAAAAGGTAAAGGAATTCATAAAAAACTATTTCCGGTAATGCATTGAGGAAAACTGTTAAAATATACCAGTGGGAGTTATGTGCCTTTAATGGTGGAGAAATATGGTAAGGGGTAAATTAACCCCGGGGAAAGCGAAACCCGAGGTGGTCGAACCCTGGGGGTTTTGACCCCAGGGATTTTGAAAGTCAAAAGTAGTGAGATATGCTCTTGTGCAAGTTAAAGGGAAGGAACCCCGGGGGTTTTGGTTAAAACACCCTCGGATGTCAAACTACCCAAGATTAACTCTAGAGGAAATTAAAGTGGAAGTTCTCGTGATGTTCTACGTCAAAACAAAGCTTATCAAGCACTGGAATAGCGTTGATTACGTAATCCTTCACGCCAATTTTTGTGTGGTAAAGGCAGCAATAAAAATTCTTGTTGTTGCCCTTCCTATTAGCGCTTTTTTTCTGTCAAGCCTCGCATCATTTCTACTGAACAGCGTTGCATCAGGTTAGGCTGGGTCATTCAAGTTAGGTTTCGACTGGGTCGGCCATTCAAAGAGTCTGAGCATCTGAATTTTGTTTTTGCCCTAATTGTTGCATTTGTTTGAATATGACAGTAAAGCAATGGGTTCACAACATGGAAACCAGTACCATAATTACAGGTTTACTTTTATTTGTTTATTTTATAAAAACCAGTTGAAGTGTAGACAGCAAAAGGTAATGCTCTACTTCTGAAATGCGTAAATCCTCCCAAAAAACCTAAGGTGTCATACTAACATAACTTTTTAAGTAACACACATTTTAAGTGACGCCTTTTTCTGAGGTTCGGCTCCGTCACTTTATACTGACATCGTTTCTTTTATTGTTTCACTAATTTAAAGGTATAAAAGCGACGCTTATGCTGAACATCAGGAACCAGGCTTCACTTAAAACCAAAACCTGTGTTAGTACCACACCTTACTCAGTTTTTTCTTGTGGCACTGATTTTAGGGATTTTATATGGAATATCTAGGCGTTAACTCTTTAAAATATTTGTGTCTAAAGCTACCTGTTTGGCGCAAGTTGTGTAAAACTGGCATCAATCGATGTAAAATGGAGTATAATAGGCTGTCTGGGTAATTATTCAGAACAAAAGAGTTCGACTGGAACTCCTGTCGTTTTAGGTCAAATGTGGATACATGGCATTCAAGTTGGGGTGAGTTAGAACGTCAATGGGTACATGGTAGGTTCTGCGAAGGTGATATAGCATCAACCAAAACCCACCCCTGTTCCTAGGTCCCATTGAGCTAGCTGGGTTTCGTTTTCGGCGCGCGCTCTTTTTTAACCAATAATAGCAAAGCTGTCCTATGTAAAGTATTTTATTGTGGCGTGGCCACATTAGTGCACGAGCAAATAGCTCGTGTCTGTAGTTTTTGTATTGTTTAAGGCTAAGCATTGTAGTCAAGCAAGATGCTTGTAAGTTGTAGACAAACGTTTACAGTAAGTAAATAAATGTTCATTTCTTGTTGCCATTAATTCAGTGTCAAATGTGGTGCCGAAACTTTTGCGGACTTTGAGGTGTTTTTTAAAGAAAGAGTGAATGTGTCAAAGGAACCTAGAGGTAACGTGAGAAATTTAAGTGAACAGTGTATTAGGCCTAAAGAACTCAAATCTGCTAACAATTCTATCCATTAATAATAATGACAACAATAGAAGCAATACGTAAGAAGCGCGGTGGGTTCAAGAGTGCAGCAACAAAATTAGCACAGCGTGTAACTACTGCTTTAGAGGACAACGATGTGTCAACTTTGCATGTTTTACGAGCTCAATTGCAAGATAAAGTGCAGCAAATAGAAGGTTTAAATGCACAAATATACGAGGCAATGGCAACCACTGGTACAGAGGAAGAGTTAGCCACAGAAATGATAGTTGCGGATGAGTGGGTGGGAGATATTAGTGCCCTACATAATAAAATTATAGATTTCCTACATCCACCTGTGCCTACTTTACAACCAGCCCCTCAACTCCCGAGTGGTGCAAGTGGACGATTGAATGTGAAACTTCCCAAACTTGAGATAAGAAAGTATGATGGTGGATCATTGGACTGGGATCAGTTTCAAGCTTCCATTGACAGCAATCCTAGCATTAGTGATATTCAACGATTTTCGTATTTACAGTCTGTTGCTTACTGGGCCAGCTCATGCTTCCATCACTGGAATTCCACTTAGTGCTGCCAATTACAAAATAGCTGTTGATACCCTTAAATCTCGTTTTGGGCAAAAGGAGCTTATCGTTCAGGCACATATGAATCGTCTTTTGAACATGCAACCTTTGTCAAGTGCAGTGAACGTGTCTGCTTTACGCCAGCTTTATGATGAATGTCAAGCCCAAATAAAAGCTTTAGATGCCTTGGGAGTGTCAATTGCAACTTACAGTTGTTTATTAAGTCCTGTTCTTCTCAAATTACTACCTGAATTCATTTTAACTGTATGGAATCGTCAACCTGAAGCAAAAGCATGCAAAGCTGACGAATTGATGGATTTTCTGTGTAAAGAAGTTGAAGGCTGAGAGCGGACAGCATTGGTAGTAGGTGCTAAGCCTGCTGGCAAGTCCTCTGTACAAGAAAAGGAGTCCAATGTGGAAGAAAGGCGAAAACCCAGACCTGCTGCTTCTATTCCAAATTGCTAGTCGTTGAAGCAACAAATGCAGCAGACAAATCAGTTTCTAAGGCAAGGTCAGCTGACACGGTGTGCGAATTTTGTAGCTCGCCTGAACATCGAACTTGGAGCTGTACGAAGAGCATGGAACCTAAACGACGCTCGGAGATAGTACAAAGGACTGGCCGTTGTTTTCAGTGCCTAAGGCTTGGACATCCCGCAGTCCGCTGTTTCAAGAAAAAATGCCAAGTGTGTAATCGTAAGCATCATCCGTTGCTTTGTCAGCAAAGATCAAATACTTCAGAGAACGAGGACTTGGAACCTGCAAAAGAAGTTGCTGTTGTCCAAAACGTCATGATGACAAAACAAGACGTAATATCTAAGGTTCAGATGAAAGTAGCACATGCTTGGGCGGAGGGTCCAGAGGGAAATGCACGCATTTGTGTTTTATTTGATGACGGGAGTCATCGTAGCTTGACCAAGTTGTCGACGCGCCATTAAGCCTCAATCCCCCCCCCCTCATCGTAGCTTCGTCCGAGAAGATTTGGTGAAGACACTGGCCTTACCAATGATTCGTTCAGAGTCCTTATTTGTGAAGGGATTCAGTGATTTAGGTGGAATTCGGCGACATTTTCCGGTCGTAACAACAACGTTAAGAAGTCCAAGCAGTGACCATTCAGAAGATGTAGAGCTTTTGGTTATACCAGAAATCACGTCTGCACCTCTTCAAGCTGGGTCTAGCCCGTTGGTTCGTCAGGAGATATTAGGCCTGCAACCAGCTATTTTCAAGGATTGGACATCACCTCGGGAGAAGATCGATGTGTTGATCGGTCTGGATTTGTATTGGAAGCTGTTAACTGGAATAAATTATCCCTTGTCTGATACGATGATGGCCACAGAAAGCAAGTTTGGTTGGATCTTGAATGGAATAGCAGAAGCCCCTGGTTTACAATTACCGGATTCTGGCAGCCTGGCAGTAATGTTGACGGCCGTTTCAAATTGTGACACTAACGGGTGGATCTCTAAGTGTTGGGATCTTGACTCCATAGGAATCAAAGAAGGCTCACACGTGCAACAGCCATTAACCGACATCGATGCACAAGTTCATAAAGATTTTGAAGAGAACCTAGTTTTTGATGGTGGTCGTTATACTGTTCGTCTTCCGTGGAAGCGGTCCTTGGAGGAGTGAGTCGAGCAGAGCCTTGGCTTGCGGAAGATTATTCAGTTTGCTCCGTCAATTTGTGAAAGATCCAGAATTATTCCCAAAGCGATCATGCAATATGTGGAAGTAGGACATGCGGAAGAAATTGTTACAAAGGCTGATGTTTCAGATGGGTTGTACTATATTCCACACCATGCCATCATTAAAGGAGATCGTTTGACAACTAAGGTCAGAGTGGTTTTTGACGCAAGCGCGCATGAACTGGGTTGTAAATCATTAAATGACTGTTTGTGGACTGGGCCCAACCTCAACCC